>JASCZW010003952.1:0-139623 GCA_034211315.2 Aedes japonicus
CAGAACGCCGCCACACCATATTCCACTGTTGCTGTACCACCGCTGTCCAAGTGTTCTATTTTATTATCTGCACGCTCGTCATCACACTCCTATCGCCCACTCTCATCAAGTGCACATGCGGTTTGCGAAATAAAACGAAGCCATGTAGGCGAGAGCGACCGAAATTTGGCTTCTGCAACGTTGTAACGTTGAGTGCCTCAAAAACCGAAGAAACTGTAGGACTTTTATTCCATTCACCTCAACTTGTTGTGGCAGGATTGGATGAGTTATAATGAAGAGCCGTCATGCTGACGGTCGCGGTTCGACTCTCGGTAGTGGATGGTAATCTTTTTTTTTGTGCGCCATTGAATTTACTACTACTAATCAACTGTACAACATCACGCACACATTGAATTTTTCTAATGGAATTGATGTGTTGCTTTTTTGCCCACGACCAATGTTGCTTCTTCTCCGGGTTGCGATCCGTTACGAGAAACGAAACCAGTGGGTGTAGTGAGCAACCTGCAACTTGACTGCATTCATCCAGTTTTCAACTGCGTCGGTCGACTCCGCCACCAGCATTTCTACTTTCCAGCGACTCTCCGGTTATCGCGAGGACGACATCATCCACGAATCCGAAGATCCGAAGATCACAGCGTTGGGCCGAGTATGGAGCCTTGTGGAACGCCCGCCGTAACCCTAATCGACTTCTGCCTCGAGTTCGTTTCGTAGACCAGAATCCGGTTTTGAAGTAACTCTTAAGGATTCTACACAGGTAGTGGGGACCTGCATACCACTGCAGCGCTGTGGCGATGGCCTCCCCAGCTGGCGCTGTTAAAAGCGTTTTTTGACGTCGATCGTTACTACCGCGCAGAACCGATTGCCGCACCTCTTCTTCTTCGGACGCCTTCTGCAACTTCAATGAACCGTCCTGATTACATACACCGTCGATCTCCTTTTCGGAATCCAAACTGCTGTTCAGATAAGCCCTCGCCCTCCGTGAACTGCGTCAGTCGATTAAGGATAATCGCTTTCCAGAAGCTTCCCCAGTGTATCCAACAGGCATATGGGCCTATACGATGACTGGATTTCCCGGTGGTTTCCCTGGTTTCGGCAGCAGCACCAATTTCTGGATCTTCCACTTATCCGGAAAGTAACCATCTACTACACCCAAAGTTGAAATTGTAGCAAAAAATGCAAAATTGAAATTTTGCAGTTTTACAATCATATCTTGAGAAATCCGCATGATTCTGAAAAAGGCAAATTTGCCCATCATGTTCCACAAAGTTTTTAGGTATAAACAAAGCCATGCAAGTGTGGTGCAAGTGGTTATCGCTGTGTGCCTAGTGCCTCGACAATCGCAGCAACCGTTGGGTTTTTGTTCAACCGTCAACAACTTCTCAATATGGGTGAGACAATGGCACAGAACGCCGCCACACCATATTCCACTGTTGCTATTCCGCTGTCAAGTGTTCTATTTTTATCTGCACTCGTCATCACACCCTATCGCCCTCCCATCAAGTCACCATGTGTTTTATGAAATAAACGAAGCCATGTAAGTGTGTGCGACCGAAATTTGCTTCATTGTTGTAACGTTGAGTGGCCTCGAAACCGAAGAAACTGTAGGACTTTTATTCCATTCACCTCAACTTGTTGTGGTGACTGGATGGTTACAATGAAGAGCCGTCATGCTGACGGTCGCGGTTCTGACTCTCGGTAGCGGATGGCAATCTTTTTTTGTGCGCGATTGAATTTACTACTACTAATCAACTGTACAACATCACGCACACATTGAATTTTTCTAATCGAATTGATGTGTTGCTCTTTTTGCTCCATGACCAATGTTGCTTTCTTTCTCCGGGTTGCGATCCATTACGAGAAAGGAAACCAAATCATGCGAAATTGCATTACAATCTTGCTTTTTTATTTTGGGTGAAGGCACCGGAGTCAACCCTTGCATGGACCTCACTGTTTACAAAGGCACCCATGGGATCACAAGAGGCGACTATCTGCAACAGGTAGAGATAACTGGCCCCGGAGGGGGACCCTTTAACATGGAAACAACAGAAGCAGAAACAAAACAAAACACAAAAACAGAAAAAAAGAAACAAAAAAAGAAGGAGCAGGCGAGGCAGAATTGTTTTCGCCAAAAGTGGAAAGCTGCAGCGATCTCTGGTGATGCCACAGGCAGCAGTAGCGAGTACCAGCAATTTGGCGAAGACTGGTGAAGATCCAGGCAGGCCAGAAGGAGCTGGGAGCCGAGAATAGGATAGTCCACACCAAGATCGGAAAATAGTGCTAGTCAAGAGGAGCTACAACTTGGGAGGTCCAACCTGATGGAGTTACGGAAGCGAGTCAACGAGCTGTATGACTTCGTGAAAGACAAGCACAATGTCCACACGAAGATCAAGCTACTAGTGACGAGCATCAAATCCACCGTTAAAACGGCCGAGCGCGAACATGACGCGCTCAAAAGTAGAGCTGAATCAGCTGAAAAACGCTGAAAGAGGCAGCGGGGTACGCAGCAGAACACACAGTGGCTGCGGCATAGCGACACCAATGAGCCCCGAAATATTCGCACGGAGAAGCGAGTCAGGGAGAGCACGAAGCCCCGAAGAAGCAGCGTAGCGTGCAGGACTGTGCTAGCATACTGAAGGAAGGCGTCAAAAACGGTGATTGGCAAACCGTGGAAAGCCAGCGGGAGAAGAGGGAAAAGCAGGAAAAACACGTGGAGAAGAAAAAGGAGCAAAAGAAGAAAGAAAAACGTCGGTCTCCTCGGGAGAGCCTCAAGGGGATGCTTTGATCGTCCGAAGCTGAGTGATAAGACGACGTACGCAGCGATCTTCAGAAAAGTGAGGGAGGACCCGGAGCTCGGAGGACTTGGGTGAAAAAGTGGTGAGGACTAGGCGCACCCAGAAGGGGGAGTTGCTGTTCGAGCTGGAGAAGGATCCCATGATCAGGAGCTCGGCCTTCCGGGAGCTTATTGCCAACTCCTTAGGTAGTGAAGGAAATGTTAGGGCTTTAACGCAGGAGGCAGTGGTCGAGTGCAGAGACCTGAGACGAGATCACTACGGTAGACGAACTGAGGGATGCACTGGCCTCACAATGCACGCTGGATAAAGTTCAGATGACCATTCGGTTGAGGAGAGCGTACGGTGGTACACGAACAGCAGCGATACGACTACCCGCAGAAGCTGCCAACAAAATGGTGGAGGTGGAAAGGTGAAAGTCGGATGGTCAGTGTGTCCGTTGAGACTCACCCTCGAATAAACAAACAGATGGAGAGATGCTTTAAATGCATGGCGTTTGGCCACAAGCGCGAAACTGCAAAGGCCCGGACAGATCCGGTCTATGTAAGAAATGTGGTGAAGAAGGACACGTTGCTAGGGACTGCACGAAGCAACCGAGATGCTTGCTCTGCAAACCTGAAGACGGAAACGACCACGTGACAGGTGGCTTCCAATGCCCTGCATGCAAGAAGCCCAAGTAGCACACTACGATCGCAATTGGTTAGCTAATAGCGATTATGAGCTTAGTAAGTCATATTTATGTTATCTCAACTGAATGGCAACAAGTGTGCTACTACACCCAAAATAAAAAAGCAAGATTGTAATGCAATTTCGCATGATTTGGTTTCATTTCTCGTAATGGATCGCAACTTGGAGAAAGAAAGCAACATTGGTCGTGGGCAAAAAAGCAACACATCAATTCGATTAGAAAAATTCAATGTGTGCGTGATGTTGTACAGTTGATTAGTAGTAGTAAACTCAATGGCGCACAAAAAAAGATTACCATCCGCTACCGAGAGTCGAACCGCGACCGTCAGCATGACGGCTCTTCATTGTAACCATCCAGCCACCACAACAAGTTGAGGTGAATGGAATAAAAGTCCTAGAGTTTCTTCGGTTTTTGAGGCACTCAACGTTACAACAATGAAGCAAATTTCGGTCGCACACACTTACATGGCTTCGTTTATTTCATAAACCGCATGGTGACTTGATGAGAGGGCGATAGGAGTGTGATGACGAGTGCAGATAAAAATAGAACACTTGACAGCGGAATAGCAACAGTGGAATATGGCATAGCGGCGTTCTGTGCCATTGTCTCACCCATATTGAGAAGTTGTTGACGGTGGAACAAAAACCCAACGGTTGCTGCGATTGTCGAGGCACTAGGCACACAGCGATAACCACTTGCACACACTTGCATGGCTTTGTTTATACCATAAAAAGCTTTGTGGAACATGATGGGCAAATTTGCCTTTTCAGAATCATGCGGATTTCTCAAGATATGATTGCAAAAACTGCAAAATTGCAAATTTTGCATTTTTTGCTACAATTTCAACTTTTGGGTGAAGTATTACAGGCTTTATTTATCAACTCGTGTAACTTTTAAAATACATGTAATTTTATGGTTATTTGCATGTCCTTTTTATGTGCATGAAATGAATCTTGAAGTTCTGTCAGGAGTTGTGACCGCTTATCACATAACACTGTAAGCCAATAAGCAATTCGACAAACTATGCCGCAGTTAAAGTGACGACGAATTCAACTGAAATCTATTCATACGCAGTAGCCAATTTAACCTGCGGCCATTGGGAAGAAAACGACCATCCAAGCGATAAATCGGAATCATCAGTTTCATCTGATTGCATCGCTGCACTGATTGACTCACGGAAAGCACCCACTTTAGCCGGTGATTTCCATATCCGCCGTTTCGCTTTTCGAAACATGACCCGAAATAAACGTCCGTTCGATTCACCGCATTAGTGCCGGCCATTCGCCGGAAGGCATCCGAGGGTTTTTTTATTAATAAGCAACAATGATCGTAAATTTTGAATGAGCACGCGTTCGGTGTTCAGTAAAAATCAATCAAACAAATGGAACAATAAAAATTTCCCTCGCAATGCTCCCAGGACGAGCCATGAATGCAGCAGGGATATGTAGAGCAGGTCCATGGCCGTGCGTGGAGTCTCCGAAGCGATGGGAAGAAATGGAAATAAAATTGATTTATTCTCGAGCACAAACGTATGGTTCATTGTTTTGGGACGAGCTGCCGGCATGGCGTTGTCTGTAAGTACGAGAAGAATAGGGTATGATTTCGCGGAATTATTTGAAATGTCAATGAAGTATGATAATGGACCCGCAATGACAATAACATCGATTTCTTAAGTATAAATAATTTGAAAGCTTTCGATACCAGTGCTGTTACAATCAACGGAAATCGAGCCCAGACACCTTCAACGTTTTATCGAACTTTGTAGTTGAGCTTTTATCGGTATATTCAATGTATTGTTTAACATTTAAAAAAGTCGTCATATTTTAGCAAGTCATATTTTGAGAGAACTATTAAATTTTCAAAGCTAGCCTCTTAAGTAAATTTTAGTCTTAGTTAAATCTTTTGTGGAAAAATCGCTTTTGTTTACTTTTTGATCAATGCAACTCAAATCAAACCCTCGAATTGCCAGATCAACTAGTGACCTGACAAAAATGCCTACTTTTCCATCAAGCTTCGACAAACCGAACAACCCTATACCGGCGCCCCAGGTGCATATTGTACTGTGCAAATTGCCACACGGCTGCATATTGGACACCCGAAGCGATGTTTCTGAACTACATATTTTGAATGACATAAAATTTTCCCCGAAAAGCGCCGTGCCAATGTCGAGTTAACCTGCACTTCTTTTTTTTTTGTCCTCCCCAAATATGAAGAAAGCTTTAGCTCCACCGTGGCTCCACCGTGGTTTTATTCGAAACGTATAGACCCTGAAATGGAATTCATCTTCATAAACCTCTCCGGGCGCTATTGGTCATAAAACATGTATGGCTATGTGGGCCGGGTGTGGGGCGTATTGTTTTCCATATTGGACTCGCGTATTTCGCAAATTTCTACATTCTACGAAATGACCGAATGACTGGCCGCCGGAAGCCAGGAAAAGATTGGTCCGTTTATGGACATAAACTGCGCTGAATGGGCATTCTCCGTTGGTGGTATGTTGGTTTTTTTTTATGGGATGGCTGTCTTTTCCACGAACGGATGCAATAAATTTGCGGGCTTTAATTTTTGAACGAACATCATTACCAGAGCAGTGGAGAAGTTGTTTGCAGAAATAACTAATAAACGCCTGTTTGGCCCGCCTTAAGCTGTCTGAAAACAATTCAGATTCAATGTGAACTTCGCAACTGCTTCCATAGAATCAAAAAATGAATAAAATCTAAAATTATTAGAACCTCATTAGTATTCTATTGTAGACATTCGACCGATTCAGTAGCTGGCGGAAAACTGCCAATAGCTAGGATTCTAGTTTTGGTTGATGGGAGGGATCACGAGGAGCAGCTCCACGTACCGGGCGGCAAGTGGTGAAGTTTGCATCTATTTGCAATTCAATAAATTTTCACCATCCCTGGTCCGGCTCCAGCTACCAACAATGGGTTCTACTCCGATAGGGTTACCGAGATGATGTCAAATTGGATTGGTAAAACGCTGACTTCACAACCTACTTGGTTTTCCTGAATTTCAAATGTTATTATTAGATAGATAGATACATATCTTAGGATACATTGGAAAATGATGCTCAAAATAAGTAAACAGCTTTTCAAACATCTGCATAATTATCAATAGATTTATGGTGATTCGAAACGCAGCAACTAATGATTTAACCTCGCAATTTCGTAGACGTTAATCATGGCTTTGACCGGATCAACATACACAGAAAAAAATATTGAATTTTAACAGGGGCGTAAAATTTCCCCTCATTGGGGCGTAAAATTTCCCATTGTGTGCATTAGCAGAAAATTCAATGTTTCTATTTATATGTGTAGCTATGCCTATAATAAAGCTTACCTCAAGTGTGCACACTGGCCTGGGACACGGACAATTGAAAAGGACAGTTTTCAGAAACCTTCTAGTTCTTATAATAATTGTGCGAAATTTCAGCACGATCGATAAAACTATATATTAGCGCCCGTGGTTTTAATTTTCCGTAGTATTTTCTATACTATAACTCTTTCTATAACTCTAAAAAGAAATATCTGACGAGCTGGCCCGTTGTCCTCTAGAAAGAAATAAACTCCTACACTCGCTGGGAAATTTTTCAAGAAAACATTGAACTGTTTTGTCTAACAGCACAGTTCCTCCATGCTGAGTGAACATGAACAAAAACAGAACGTGGTTGCTTTACGCAGCCAGCAGTAGGTTGCAGGTGGCAGTGCTGCAAGATAAAACAGTGCAATAAGCCGTTCACTTAGATAGTAATCAGTTTCAGCATAATAACTTTTTCCACAAGCGTTGGATCGTTTTCCGGTCTTGGAAGAAAAGTGTTCGTGAAAAATTTCCTAGGGACTGGTTTGACTGATTTATTTCTGGAGGACAACGGCTCGCTTCTCCAAATTTTTACCTGTTAAAGTAAGATTCCTTATGGAAAAATCCTTTGTGAAATTAAAACCACGGGAAATATAGTATCAATTGGGCCCAAAACGCTTCCGAACAGGGATGCCATATTCACAGACATGTCTGTAAATTTGCAGACTTTTCATTTTTATTACAGACTTTTTTAACGATGCAGATATTTAGCAGACATTTTATTTATGTTGCAGACTTCTACAGACATTTGAAATATTTTTCAAATTTCAAATAAGGGAACGTCCATTAATTACGTCACGCAAAAAATGAGAGAAAAATAAGAAAAAAGATTGGTAAACGCAAACATATTGTAGTTTAATTTAACCGGAATTTCACGTTGAATTGGGCATGATGTTATTCGTTTGATTTGACTACCTATGATGGTTAAAACAAACTAAAATGTTGAGTAAATGTTTCGGGAATTGTGCAGTTAAGTGCAACTGACAAACGTTTGAATTTACCATTATGTTGGTTGTTTCATTATGACAGCACGAAAACAAACAGATTTGTTGGTTGATTCTACCAACACTTATGGTTTGTTTCACCCATTTTTTAGTTGGATTTAAACTTTATTGCTGTTTGAAACAAACAAAAAAAAAAGGTTAAAACAACAAACATTTCCGTTCACAATCACCTACATTTTTTTTCTGTAACTTGAAGAATATTTATTTGAATAAAATGCTAACAAATATTAGAAAAGTGCACATTTACATTTACAGACTTCTTTCAGTCTAAAAGAAATTAACAAATGTAAATACGAGCCTTTCTACTACTTTCAGGTTTTTTTAAGTAAAATTTTGTTCATTTCAGCATGTTTAATTTCTTTTTCACATATAACCGCAATCGCCAGCGCTAATCCAAGCGTGGCCCTGATCTTCCAGTACACTTCCGGAAAGTCCCGAACCACAGCCGACATCCAAAACGAAGCTCTTTTTATCCTCTGGCAGGGTGAGCAACTCTATTGTTCGTTTGCACCCTGGTTCACACATCTGTACCACGATGCTGATGATCCGGGTGTTGTTTGTGTTGCGGGCTTCATATTCTTTATACAACTGAAGGGAAAAAAGATGTATTATTTATGGGCTTAACGGTTATCTTACCGTAACCTTACGATTTCAGGAGGATCCAGATGCTCTGGCCTTTGAACCATTACATTTTATGGGATTAAAAAACGAATAAACCATTTTTTGTACCACATTTTCACCTGCGATGAAAACTTCCGCGAAAATACATGTTTGACGAATGACGGATGACGAAAATTGAAATAACCCAAAAAAACAGTTTGTTTCAAACTAAATTTTAGTTATTTTTCTTTCAAATAAAATACCAGTTTGATTTAACCAACGCTTTGGTTGGATCAATCTAAAATTTTAATTTGTTTTCCTAAGTCATTGAAATCTGTATTTTGGTAATAATACACACCTTTCAAGGTGGAAACAACAAAAATATTAGTTGAAAACAACCACAACACTTCTAAGTACAAACAATCAACATGCCTGTTTGTTCCAAAACAAAATTGGTGGTTTAAAACAACAAAACGAATTTTCAATATAACTAGTTTTATAGTTTCGATGTCAACAAGCAAGTTTGTTGTTTCAAGCGGGACTGTTTTTTCTCCGTGTACTTATGGTAGTGTTCCATCCAACGCGTGTTCAAATCCATTGCGAAAAATTTCTGTCAAAGCGTTGGTAATATTTGTCTTTTTGCCATTAAGTCTCAACAAAAAATCAAGATTCACAACAATACAAATCATATTTGAGATGTTTGAGAGACTTCCTCGAAAAAAAACTTCTCCGATGTTCAGGTAGAAACTTCTCAGAAGTATCGGGAGCAAGCAGTTCAAGCAAGAAGAACCTTCAAAAATTCAGGAACGAACATTAGCGAAGTTCAAGATCAAACTTACCAGAATTTCAGGACAGAACTTCCCCAAGAAACAGGAGAGGACTTATCAAAGCTTCATGAAGAAGTATAGGTAAGAGAACTTCTTTGAAGTTTGGAACTTTTCAGAGGTTTTGGACTTCTTCCCAGAAATTCAAGATTGAACTTCCCAGAAGTTCAGATAAATACTTCTCCTAATTTCAGATGGGAACTAACTAGGAAGGGCCCTAGCTATAATTTCTCAGAAAATCAGGAAAACAAATTCCTCTGGACGATGCGTAATAGAAGTTGAGGAGAGTACTTCCCAGCAGTTCCAGAAGAAACTTCTCAAAAGGTTAGTTGGAACTTCCCAGAAGTGCTAGGCAGCTTTTTCAAAGCTCAGAGGGGAACATTTCAAAATTTCGGAAAACGGATCTCTCAAAATTATTAAGAGACCGATAGTTTAGTTGGAACTACCCAGAAGTTCTAGAGAGCTTCCCTAAAGTTCTGAATCAAACATTCCAGCATTTCAGAATGGGAACTTTTCGAAGCTAAAAAAATCCCAGATATTCAGGTAGATACTTTTGATAAAATAAGGAAGTATAGGATGAACTTTTTCGTAGTTCAGTGAATATCTTTTCAGAAGTTCAGGAAGAAACTTCTAACAACTTAAGAAGATTTTTCAAGAAATTCGGGAGAGTTTTTTCCCAAAGTTTTGCTGAAATTTTCCTCGTGGTTCATGATGGGACTTATCAGAAGTTTAGAAAGTAACTCAGGAAAAAACTTACCAATTGTTTCTGGAAGGTAAGGTTGGGTTCTCAAATGTGAAATTTGAAGAAAATAAGGAGTGACTGCCAAGAAGGTCATGAGAAAATTTGCCTGAAGTTCAGCAGGAAACTTCTGTTATTCATTGCAATTCAATGGTTATTGTTGATTCAAAAAAAAAGTCTGTTGAATTTATCAAATGAAAATTAATTGTGATTTTAAAATACAAAACTGGAAAGAACGCTACAAGAAAAAAAATTTATATAAAATTGTGTCATCTATGCGAATGCTTCAAGCTTTAGTGTCATTTTAAAAATATGAAACAATAGTGTAAGATTGCATATAATCCAAGAAATAGATGCAGAAATGTTTACATAATTACTATATAGAGAAAATGACATAAATCGCTCTCTTATTACGTCTTTTCGTTGAAAGAAGTCTAATTTTGTAAAAAAAAAACAGACTTTTATAGCCATTCCCAGACGTTTCAAATTTTCATCACAGACATTTGAAAACAATTTCTGGCATCCCTGCTTCCGAACATCATATAAGAACTAGAAATTAAATGTTGTCCCAGGGTAGTGCACACATATGGACATATTTCTCTTATCCATATCTAGTGTAGAACCTGCATTTTGCATCCTTAAAATGGCAAAGTGATGGCTGCCGTTTTGAATCGCCCACGATGATATCTCTCATTTCCTGAAGCTCTGGATGCTTTTCTTCTGGTCTACTTAATTTTATTAAAAAAAAAACTTAAAACTGGACATTAAAAATGAAATGAAGGCTGTCCACGTTAAAATTGCTACACACAAAGCGATTTTCCATAAAACCATCTTTTAACCAATTGTCTTGAAATTTTCAGAGTATTAAATGAAACATCTTTGATAAATTTTGCCATGCTCAATTTATTCAACCTACGCTGCAAATTCAAATCCTTTTACTTTTAAGACCCTGCATGAGATTCTGTACAGCATTAAAACCAACAAGATTTTGATCATTCACCCGTGGTTTCGTCAATTTCTGATCTGTTTTGAATGCCTCAAGATGATTACGTAATTCCTGCTTCATTATTGACCAATATTTTTCGATTGGTCTGAAACCTTGTTTGGAAGATTTTATATATACCATTCCAGCACCTGTTTTGAGTGGTTGCATGAAGCCAAGAAGAGCCAAAAAATTATTGAGCTCTTGTGCGACCTCAGTAAAGGAAGAAGACGTTTTTGTGAACCTCCCTTACATACACTTGGTCATTAACGGTAAAAATCTCGCACGTACAAATCGCTTGCCAAACCATGATTTTTCTGGCAATTCTTGCTTCCGTTAGTGCTCTGAAACATCGAACTTGTCTCTTGCTGTGAAGAAGTGATGTCCTGGAATCTGTGGGGTTCACTTATATGTACATACTTAGAAATTTTGAATTTTACACAAAACATAATTCATGGTTGTAAATAGTCGAGGAACGTAAAGAAATGTTTCGTGTAAATTATGTCTACCAAACCTGACACATACTCAATTCAACGAAAGCTGTGTTTGGTTGAATTTATTTTCGCATCCCTTTCAACTCATTCTAATGTGCTAAAGGACGCTTGCATGTGTCGGTCTCAGGAGACAGAAATTTACATGACATTTTAGTAGTGTGTAGGTTTAACCATTCATTAACGGTACTCAGGAATAACCAGGGTTTAATCATCAGCATTCACGTTTATAGCTTGCGTGTCCATGACTTTACTGCCACATTCTGTCGTCACGATTTGGTGCCTTCTGACATTTGAACGTACATAGCCCAGCCCAATTTTGAACCGTTTGCGAAAAAACTTTTGGTCAAGGTTAGCGTTTTTGCAATATCCCGGACAGAAGCGTTCGATTTGCGCCTGAAGCTTCTTCTTCCCTTCTATCGTCCTTAGCGCTCCTGCGAGGATGTTTTTGTCAGCTTCTTTTTTTCGGTCAATGGTTAGCCCCGAAGTAACACGAATTGTTAGAATGTATGCATTTTTCCTATAATGTGTCAATCAATTATGCCATCATTCCGATTATGGAAAACCTATTTGAATACTACTATACATTTTTTTTCTTATTTATTTTCCGTCGGCCTATTTCCTCACATAGAAACAATTACCCACGCCAGGGAGACGACTCCACCACCTGGACCCTACCTAACAACTCATGACTATGAACCGGGACCAACGGATTTACTTCCCTTCCGAAAGAAGACGTGACCAGATTTTTTCGCCTCAGAAAAACCACCGACGTCGACTGAGATTGAACCCATACCCATTGGGCTGCCAATAGCAATCACGGTTACCTTTACATCACCGACGCCGGCTACTATAAAATTTAAATAGCTCAGAATGTGGAGCCTATGAAACATAACTTTAGTTTGATGATTGTCATGAACAAAAAATTCCAAAGCTTCATTGAAACAAAGCAGCAATGAAAACTAGAAATTAGAAACTCGACTTCGGAGTCGAGTTATTAGTACGAGACACTGAAGAAGTCTGCACATTGTAGACGAAATACGCGTATCTGTCGAAGATAAGCAAAGGTAGTTGGAATTAAATGGAGGATACTAATTTTTTCTTCTAATTTCTAGTTACAGGCAAAATTACAGGCTAAACAGCTCAAACCACTCTAGGATGCAGCAATGAAAAGTTTTTCATAAACCTGGTGACTTCGTGCTTTCTTCGCTTTCTTTACCAGCCGGTCATATCAACATTTAAAATTCGGGGACTAAGAATGCTTTTAGACTTTCCTTTATAATAATAACCAACTTAGTAAAGGACTAAGTCATTCCCTTAAATATAAGATAGGCTTATAGAACAGATTTATTACAGTTGTTAGTTTCTTACGCTTGAGTTTTAGTAAAACATCACTATATTACCAATTCTACTAATTTTGTTCAAAAGAAGTTGTTGTCAACTGCTATCTTCAATACTTTATGAAAAAAGCATATTTGAAATAGGTACTCGAATTATTGAGCGGCAGACGTGTTGGATAATTACTATTCAAACATCAAGGTACAAACACTGTCGTTAGTTGTCCAATATGACAATAAAAAAAGCATGCCTAACTACTATTGTTGACGTTTGATGGTTCTATAAAAAAGTTTGTTTTTTGAAACACGGAACACTTGTTTCACTTTATTTAAAACACACAAGGGAAGGTCCATTAATTACGTCCACGCAGTAAGGGGGGAGGGGGGGTTTGGGAAAACGTGACGATCCATACAAAAAAATTGAATGTCCATACAAAAAAACGTGACAAGGGTGCGGGGGGTAATAATTAGTCATTTTTTGCGTGACGTAATTAATGGACTTTCCTAATAAGCAAACATGATATCAGATGTAAACAAACATGTCCAACCGAAAATATCAAAGACATGTATGACATTTCAATAGGCTTCTCTGTGTGTTGATGACACCGAAAGCAGAAGATTTCAAGATACCCAACTTTTTTCTATAACACCATGCGAAAGATTTCGATATTCAGAATGCGCGTGCAAAATTGTGTCTGCCTTTTTTAAGAAATTTGCAGAAATGAGCATGTAAACAATACATACAATACATTGAAAACTTACCCATACTGCCCACCCCTAGAGGCGAAAACAAATATTAGCTCTAATTGTAGATCGAAATGATTTTAAGCATTTTTTCAATTCTTGGAATATTCTTACAAAGTATACTTATCGGCGTGGTCAGATCTTCTTTAGTTTCCGCTCAACGACGGCCGAATATTTCTCGATCGGAAGAAGCTGTGCAACACCCTGCACGTTGTTGTATACCGGCCGTTGGTCTTTTCTTTGTAATGACAGGATGCCAAATCCGTCAAAAGCAGCAAGATAGAATCGTGTTGCTCCCGAAAAGATAGCAGACGTTTTTTCCGACACTCGTTTACCTAAATTTTCTGATTGGCAATCCCGGCTATCATGAATAAGTCGCTTTTAACGCACGCATCTATCTCACCTCTTACTTTTTGGGACGGTCGTGTCTCCTTCATCGACTCTCAGATTAATTATATGAACTGAACACTGCACCAGGCGTACACCCGCCGCAACCATCTGCCTTCGCGGTCTAGCATCGGCCAGTGTAACCCTATCACTAAACGGTGGACTAACACTTCAGACCGGAAGTGGAACATGCAAATCTTCGACAAGGCACTTTTTATTTGGGCACTTCGGCCCGACATCAAACTCTCGAACCGGAACGCGGACGTGCTAACGAATACGTTTGTGTGTGCCAAGGAACCTGGTGCGAGCTTACTGGTGTTCCAAGTGGCCAGTGACGAATTAGGGGGACTTTTCCCAACACACGATCCAACTACGTGGCGACGTACACAGTACGGCAAGAAGGTAAGTATTAACGCTGATGGTACGCTAGCCTCGAACAAAGAGCTTGTGGCAGTGATGACAGGACTTAAGATGAAGAAAACTCTATGGCCGGAAGGAATCCATAACGTGGTTCTAGAAGTGATGATTCAGGCATTTCCGGACATGTTCAGGAATATGCTGCAGAAATGTTTAGAGGGAGGTAAATATAAAAGCTAGTAATGCTGCCTAATCCAATAAAACCTCCGAGGTATCCAGCATCTTATAGACCAGATGTCTACTAGATACAATCGGGATACTTCTCCTTAACAGGCTAACGAAGTTTACGGAGAGCGAACACGGTGTATCGAAGGCTACGGTGGATGCCATTCCGACAGTGGTCGTGACAGCCGTAAAGTCGTCCAAACAGAAGCACAGAGGCGATCGACGTTTAGAATGCCATCCATAGAGCCAGCTGGGAGGCTATTGCCGAGTCTTTGAACAGATTGAGGGTCCCGGATTACCTGTGCAGAATTCTGAAGAAGCAAGATGCTTGCCATAAGCGCTGTGGTGTTGTGCGCTGTGATGTTCTAGCACACACCCCTGCGCTTTCGAATATCAACAAAAAAACGGTTGCCTTCGGGATGATGCATCCAAAAGCTATCTGCTATCGGAAATAAACTGATCAATTCAGTTAGTTGTGAAACTCCAAACAAACTAAAAGTGTTTGGATTAAAACTTACCTTTTTACAGTACTCCCGCAATAGTCCTCTGATGTATCATAAATAATGTCTACTCTGCAGCGAAAATTGTGGGAGGGCGACCAAGAAGTGAGTGATTGAGCGGGTTGTCGGGATGTTCCAAAATCGAGGAACTCTTCGTCGGTATGGAGTAAATGCACCGTCGAGTTATTAGTACGAGACACTGAAGAAGTCTGCACATTGTAGACGAAATTCGCGTATCTGTCAAGATAAGCAAAGGTAGTTGGAATTAAATGGAAAATACTAATTTTTCTTCTAATTTCTAGATCCATTTCCAGATACTAAGCATTGTTCCAGTTGATGAAAATTGCCAGGTTGTGTAATATTTGACCGATTTTTAGAATACACCGGAATTACCATTAAGCCAGCGTCGGTGCTGTAGTGGTTAACGTGACTGCTACTTGGCAGCCCAGTGGGTCTGGGTTCAATCCCATTCGACGTCGGTGGTTTTTCTGAGGCGAAAAAATTTGGTCACGTCTTCTTTCGGAAGGGAAGTAAAGCCGTTGGTCCCATATTGTCGATATGGTCGATGATTGTCACAATGTGAAGAAATAGATCGACGGAAAAAAAAAATTAAAAAAAAATGAACGTCATTTTGAAATCCAAAACGGCGTCAGATATCCACATTCCAATTCAACATATCTATCTGTGTTTTGCCCATACACTACCAAAATGTCATGTAAATTTCTGTCCCCTGAGACCGACACAAGCAAGCGTCCTTTAGCACATAAAAATGAATTGAAAGGGATGAGAAAATAAATTCAATCAAAGAAATAATTTTACTCGAATTTTTTTTTACGATCCCCAACTTTATACAAAAATGAATAACGTCTCGTGTAAAATTCATAATTCGCTACTGAAGTGGTACACAGATAAAAAGAAACATTTTTTTTTTTTTTGTTATCTAATGCGCATAAAGGGAATGCTAGATTTGGCAGAAAATAATGGGATAATTCATGAAAATTTGAGCCAGATAACGCCTGAATCTAGCCAGTTGTATGAAAGATTGCAAACAATTTCGTTGTTTACACCCTCTCTGGCTTGGAATTAAACAAAGGGAAATTTTACACGCCTGTTAATTTTTTTTCTGGGTCACTACAATTTTGTTCCTAAGGACTGAAATTAAACGATTTATCAAGAACTTCAACCAACGCAAAAATGAAGCAGCTGGAAAAATTTGGAATTTGTTGGTAATGGAGGAATGAAACTGGAAAAAAATGTTGCGGAGGAACCTACCCATAATATCGTGTAAAAATAATTAAATGTGTATGAAAATACAGATGTATTCTCATACGTGTATGATAGCTCTTTCCTTAAGACAAATTCTCGATTCCGTTCTAAAATATCTTTAGGTTGCTTTCGGGAGCAATTTAAAAACACTTGTGTTACGGTTAGAAGTCAGAACAAGAATCTTTTATTACCTTTCCAATCAGTCCCTTCACAGCTTACAGATCTCAAGGTATATCGAATGTGAGCTAAGGTAAACCCTTTCTAAATTGCAGGTTGTACCAACATGGAAATAGAGGGGTTTGAAACTATACACTCTGATTTCAAATTCACCATTATCTTAAATACATTACACGTTCATGGGATATTTTTTGAGAGGTACACGCAAAAACAAGCCACAGTACAAACTACCATTTCGAGGGTTAAATTAAGCGCATACACCAATAATTTTCACATGACGTTTGATTTTACCAAGCCTGCGATTAGATCTACCATGATGCGGTTGATATCAATATGAGGTCAGTCAAATATACCACAAATTCGCATGGAGATGAGAAATTATCTGCTTCTGCAAACTTCATCAAATACCACAAATGTTGCAGGTTTTACCATAAACGTAGTAAATTTGATTGAAATTTCAAGGTAGTTTTGAACACAGGCATAGTCGGGTGAAATGGTAGTTTTTACTACAAGATTGTGTTCTGTGTACTGACCATTTTCAAAAAGGAGTTTGCTGGAACAGTCCATAATATGCTTATGTACTTTACATTGTATCAACTACACAGAAAAAAAATAATTAATTTTAACAAGCGCGTAAAATTTTCCCTCGTGTAATTCCAAGCCAAAGCAGCGTTAACAACGATATTGTTTTCAATCTTTCATACAACAGGCTAGATTTAGGCGTTATCTGGCTTAAATGTACATGCAATATCCCATTATGTTCTGCCAAATCTAGCATTCCCTTTATGTGCGTTAGATGACGCAGAAAATTCAGTGTTTCTTTTTATCTGTGTATACTATATACTGTTAAACCAAAAGCTGGCTGTGCTAGGATCAAAACCATCCAACTGAGTCATTCGAAGAGCGTCTAACTACTTCGTAAGCATAGCACAGTTCTTCTTATAGTGCTTGAAGTGAACAACAACACAACACATCTTTGGAACGATTTCAGCCAGTTCAATAGAAGCCAATCTGGTAACCCGCAGCTCGAAACATCATTTGGAGCACAGCTAAATTTAGTTTTCACATCAGCGTTTCAGCGGAAAAATCCCGTTGGCTATCAAAATCTGCGCCCGCAGATAATTTATTCTATAAAACTATGCAACACTCACACATCCACACACATATGGAGTAGGTCCCACCCCCGCTTGAACACACCCGCACTCGCCTCACAGTAGGTCCACACATCGGAAGGTTGAAATTTAATTCAATTCAATTCAACACAAAATTCTGTTTGCTCAGCAACAATATGCTTTCGCTTCCTAATTGAAGCGAATACTTGCTTGCACACTGGTTAGCTTTCCGGCGTGGCTTGCATGTAGATTGGTAGTGCTTGAGTGGCACTAAAACTACAGTTATGCTAAAATGGCTCCGGTGAGTGGCGGATGGAGGAACAGGGACGAAGTGCAACCCGACTTAATGTCATACACAATCCAACAATGTGCGCTCTATTTCGGGGGTGATCGTGCCACGACACGGCCAGCCAACGAACTGAGGATGAAGTGAAATTTTACTGAACGATTCACGATTATCCTTACCGGGGGGAAAAGGGGGGTGTGGATCCACATTATGACAATTTGTTGAATGCAAATATATTGTGCACTTTTACTGCTGCCTGGCTGGTTGGTTGCCATTCATTCCTGCCTAGGTGAGCGGAAAACGGATTTTAGTGGATGAAGGGTCTTTTTATTCCTACAACAATTGTGGCAAATTGAGCATGCGGGAGTTTGGGCACTTTTCGATAATTGGTAAATTTATTTATTGGCCAATTCAACTTTCCCGCCCGTCATCAAAATAAACACGAAAAAAGGTGAATGCTTTTGTACTGTTCGAAACCAATGGGGAGCCAGCTCACACCAATTCGGAACGGTACAATTTTACTTCACATAGCCTGTAACATCAACAAAAGCATGTCCGTTTATCTCATCGCCGCTATAAAATAAGTAAAAACTGTCAATTCAACTTTGATGCCGTCAAGTTTAAAGTGTTCACTGTTATTTTTTAAATTGAAGATGAAATGTTTAATAATATGTTTTATTTGGTTGTGTTTTGAACTGTATCCATTTATAACTTGTCTCCAAGGATAAGGACATCAGCATGATAAATTTCGTGTCCTTCAAGATTGGATTGGATTGGAAGAGGCCCCGTATCCCCCCATCACAGTCGAGCCATTCCTGCCAGCGTTCATCAGTCGTCCCGGTCCTGTGTTTGGGCCAGGAGAAGGGGTCTTCCAGCCTGCCATAACAGGCAAGTACGATTTTAACAGCCATTATTCGCCACCTGAGGAAGCTATTCCCCTTAAACAATCAGCGACGAATCAACAATTGTATGCGAATCGACAACTACCGGGATGCGAGCCTGCTAGCCGTAAGGAAGCCCCAAGTCCCCTCACCACAGTCGAGCATTTCCTGCCAGCGGTCAACAGTCATCCCGGACCTGCGTGTGAGGACGGAGAAGGGTCTTCCAAACACCAAATGCAGAGCAAGTATACATTAGCTTTGAATAATACGCTTCCTGAGTTGTCTACTGTTCGTAGGTTTTCTACGCCTACTCATTCCGCAATGTCCGGCCGAGTTATAGGGCTCTCTATATACTACCAAAATGTACGGGGCTGCGCACAAAACTGGACGACTTCTACACTGCAACCTCCATGGGCGAGTGATCATCTGATTTTACGTCGTCATGCTGCTTTCTGGAGAAATCTCGATGGCCATTGGGGACGGTACAACTCGCTATATTAGGACTTCAATCTACCTAGTTTACGATGCACACACTTGGGGCCGTTTTGTTTTGTTGAACGTCTAATTAACTTTATCTCGATCTGCACTACTTATTGGATTGCATGTTCGAACGGTGAACAAGTCAACGATATCAAAATCATGCAGGAAACACCCTGACCTCGTTCTTGTTAATTATTCGTCTGGGAGACAATTTAAGCTCGAAGAAGTGCTCGAACCATTATCTCGTTGATCCGCCTTATCCTCCCCATATTTTGATCGTTCAAAGCGATATTGAAACAAGTAGTGCAACAACAGATCATCATCTTACTCTGCTCTTTGACTTCAAAGATGCTGGCTTGCTGTCTGGCCTGCGCTGAGGTCGATGATTTGCTGTCTGCTCTCTGCGCTGAGCTCTACGATCAGGTAATCCTCCGATCTGCATCGAGTCTTCTCTCTCTCGCTCTCTCTCTCTCGCTCTCTCTCTCTCTCTCGCTCTCTCTCTCTCTCTCTCTCTCTCTCTCTCTCTCTCTCTCTCTCTCTCTCTCTCTCTCTCTCTCTCTCTCTCTCTCTCTCTCTCTCTCTCTCTCTCTCTCTCTCTCTCTCTCTCTCTCTCTCTCTCTCTCTCTCTCTCTCTCTCTCTCTCTCTCTCTCTCTCTCTCTCTCAATCTCTCTCTCTCTCTCTCTCTCTCTCTCTCTCTCTGCTCTCTCTCTCTCTCTCTCTGTCTGTCTGTCTGTCTGTCTGTCTGTCTGTCTGCTGTCTGTCTGTCTGTCTTCTGCTCGGTCTGTCTGTCTGTCTGTCTGTCTGTCTGTCTGTCTGTCTGTCTGTCTGTCTGTCTGTCTGTCTGTCTGTCTGTCTGTCTGTCTGTCTGTCTGTCTGTCTGTCTGTCTGTCTGTCTGTCTGTCTGTCTGTCTGTCTGTCTGTCTGTCTGTCTGTCTGTCTGTCTGTCTGTCTGTCTGTCTGTCTGTCTGTCTGTCTGTCTGTCTGTCTGTCTGTCTGTCTGTCTATCTCTCTGTCTCTCTGTCTGTCTCTCTGTCTCTCTGTCTCTCTGTCTGTCTGTATCTCTGTCGGTTTGTCTGCCTGTCTGTCTGTCTCTCTGTCTGTTTGTCTGTTTGTCAATCAAACAAACAAATTTAGCATGTGGGAGATTTCGGTGTCAATAAAAGTTTCTATGGTAGTTCAAGACCCCAGCCTTCCATACAAACGAAACACAAATGTCTGCATAACTCTTGTTTTAATCAAGCAAATGGGACCAAATTTTGCATGTGGAGGTTTTAGAAAGCAAGAAGTATTTTTTATGGTGGTTTGAAACCCATATGCCCTCTAAAAAGGTAGGTCGTGAACTTATCAAGCAAATGAAACGAAAAATCCTTTCGAATGAAGCAAATGAAACGAAAAATACCTTTCTTTTCCATACAAATTGAACACAAATTTCCGCATAACTCGAGAAAACATCAAGCAAATGGAACTTTATTTGGAAGGCAGGGATTGTCGAAAAACACAGAGTAGTACAAAATAGGCAAGTGCTTCACCCAATTTCAAGTGTGCGGCTCTTGTTTCAGAAGAGCGCACAACACGAACGTACGAGAGATTTCGTAGCAGCACGAGAGACAGATAGCCGCACATGCACTTCTCTTTCAGAGATAAAGAGTAATGCACAGTGCTCCACTCTGTGCTTTACTCTGTGCTTTGGCTCATGCTTTGGTGAATGGTAGCACTATGAAAAATGTTGATGATAGTATCAAAAAGGCATTGTAGGGGTTTACAGAGGAAAATTTTATTAAAATCTTTATTCACAACTAGTCGGGCCTGCCGCTATGTCTGTTTTTTGCACTTGTGTTTGCACGGAGACGACAAGCGAGAGTGTAATCGTTAATGCCCAGAGAGACGAAAGCAAAATAGCAATGAGATGTACGGCTTCGAGCGCATGGCAACACAAGGGTGCACGGGAGTACAGACTTTTAAAAGACAAAAATATATATATATATAAAAATGAGTTGGGGTTTCCTCTGTCACATTTGACTCTAACGAGCGGAAGGACCGTTTGGCAAGATTTTTGCTTTGTTGGATTCTTCTTGGACACCGGAAGGTTCTTATGATGGTTTAAAACCCCTCCCTTTTCTGGAAAGGGGGGCTCTCATACAAGTGAAGCATTTCTGCATAACTCAAGAACTGATCATGCAAAGGAACCCAAATTTAGCATGCAGAAGTTTTTGGAGGCAAGCAATATTTCTGTGGTAGTCAGAGACCTCTCCCTCTCTAGAAAGGGAGGCTCTTGTACAAACGAAACAGAAGTTTCTGCATATCTCAAGAACTAATCCTAATCAAGCAAATGGAACTAAATTTGGCATGCAGAGGCTTTCTGGAGGAGAAAAATGTTTTTATGGAGGTTTGAGACCCTCCCTCTCTTAGAAGGGGTGCTGTCATACAAATGAAACTGTAATTTATTCATAACTCTAGATCTAATAAAGCATATGGAACCAAATTTGGCATGCGGGGGTTTTAAAGGCAATAAATGTTTCTACGATAGTTCGAGACCTCTCCTCTCTCTCTGTTAGGTAGGGGGGCGATGCTCCCATACAAATGAAAAACAAGTTTCTGCATAACTCGAGAGGTAATCAAGTAAATGGAGCAAAATTTGGCAGGTAGAGGTTTTTGGAGGAGATAAATATTTCTATGGAAGTTTGATACTCCTCCGCCATCTGGAAGGGGGCGGGAAGGGGGTTTCCATACAAATGAAACACAAATTTCTGAATAACTCGAGAACTTATTAGGTTAATGGAACCAAATTTGGCATGTGGAGGTTTTCGAAGGCAAGAAATATTTCTAAGTTGACTCGAGCCCCTCCCTTCTCTGAAAGGAGGGCTCATAGGCAGATGAAACACAAATTTCTAAATAACTCGAGAACTTATCAAGTTAAAGGAACCAAATTTGGCATGTGGAGGTTTTTGAAGGCAAGAAATGTTTCTATTGTGGTTTGAAACTCCTCCGCTCACTGAAAGAGGGGTCTCTTATACAAATAAAACACGAATTTCAGCATAACTCGAGAACAAATCAAGCAAATGGAACCAAATTTGGCATGAGGAGGTTTTTGGAGGGTAGATTTCTATATACATAAAAATGAATTTCTGTCTGTCTGTCTGCCTGTCAGACCCTTATAGACTCGGAAATTTCTGAACCGACCAACGTGAAAATTTACATGAAGGGGTTTTTGAGGCTGAGGAAGGTTCTTATGATTGTTTGAGACCCCTACTTTCTCGGGAAGGGGGGCTCTGATACATATGAGACACAAATTTCGTCATAACTCGAGAACTAATCAAGTAAATCGAATCAAATTTGGCATGTGGGGGGTTTTGAAGGCAAGAATGTTTCTATGGTGGTTCAAGACCCCTGCCCATTTTGGAAGGGCGGGGTGGTCAAATAAATGAAACTCAAATTTTTATTATAATCGAAGAGCCCCGTGTGATGGTTCGGGAACTAATCAAGCAAATGGAACCGAATTTGGCATGTGGGGGGTTTTGAAGGCAATCATTGTATGGTGGTTTAAGAAACCACCCCCTCTGGAAGGGAGGGCTCCCATACAAATGAAACACAAATTTCTACCCGAAATGAGAATTATCCAGGATACTTAAACACAAAACGTGTGTTTCTCGGGTAAGAAGCATGTTTTGATAGAAGTTTGAACCACTGCTTATTCAAGAGAAAAAAAACTCATTCCGAAGAAAAGCCCTTAAAAGTGCCAGTTACATTAAATATTCCTTCATTTAGTTGCAAGCGTAGCAGCGCACGCACCGGGTTCAGCTAGTAGGTAATAAATTCATGTGTATAATACTTTATTTCGTACTTTAATATGACGCAAAAAGCGCAAAAAGTGAAGCCCTATAAAACATAAGGCGGAAAAAAAATATCCGCATACAAAAATATAACATCGCCTAGCGTGGGATTTGAACACTAGCCTTGGCATGATAGGTTTGCAGCTTCTTTGCTAAGCCATCTCAGATTGTTGAGAAGTAAACTCTGAGTATCTATGATATGCTTCCCGTTGGCAGTGAAACCAAGATCTTCGTAAAGATCGTAAAGAGAAAAAGAACACGATTTGAAAAACATGGTTGGTGTATTGTAATTTCAACTGTATATAGAACTGCCCATAAAATCTTGTCCTTTATATGTTTTATAAATGTATGGAACCATGTTTTCAAGAACAATAATGAAGTATTAGTCAATGGAGCATTTGAAAAATTATTTTTAGCTCGACCAGTTATTTTTGTCAGAGTGATACATAAAATACAAGAAATACACACCGCTTCAAACTTGACAAGTTTTGCAATACGCTTATAATACATTTATAATACAAACAATAATAAATCTTTTTCAAAAGATGTTTTTTGTGTTACTTGGGATGTGCTGTCTCGTATCAGCGCAAGCTGCAATCAAAGAAATTTGAGTCGCACCTTATCCCTGTTGGCAGGTGAAGGTTTTTGGAGGCATAAACTGTATCTATGGTTAGTTGACACCCCTCTTCTCTCGGGAAGAGGGGTTCCTATACAAATAAAACACAAATTTCTGCAAAACTCGAGAAATAATTAAGCAAATTTAATCAAATTTGGCATGTGGAGGTTTTTGAAGAAGAGAAATGGTTCTATAGTAAATTGAGATCTCGGGAAAAGGGCTCCCATTCAAATGAAACACAAAATTCAACCAAACATGAGAAATATTCAGGAAACTTAAGCACAAAATGTTTATTTCTCAGGTAAAAAGCGAGTTCTGATAGAAATTTAAGCCCCTTTTAAGTAAAAAAAAACTCATGCCGAAAAACAACCATAAACGTGCCAGTTCTATTAAATTTTCATACATTTAGTTACAAGTGCAGCAGCGTTCGCACCGGGTTCAGCTAGTGAAAAAATAAACAAAATTATAATACTTACTATGAACTCAAACATGAATGAACACAAATCTCAATAAAAGTCAACAGAAATGCTAGGATGCTTCCTCGATCGTTCGATTTGTGGAATGTGCCGATTAACAATAACACACCATAGGACCTGTCCTATCGTGTGTTATTGTTGTCAGCTGAGTTCATGTCAAGAAGTAATTCTACTGTGAACCATAATGTTGACTTAAACACTTTGAACTTGAATTAAATTAAAACATTAAATCACAGTTATAAGCTCTTTAATTTTGTATTGATGCATTTATTGTTGCTGATATCTATTCGGTGCAGTCCTAATAAGAATCACAGCTTTATTTTAAATACTCAGTGTTGATCCCAATCATCCCTATGGTCGCTAAAAAGAGACCAGCTTTGATCAGAAATTATGGCTTAAAATATTTAAAAAAAACTGTTAGGTGATCAGAAATGAAGTCAACATGGGCAATCTATTCCATACAAACAGTTTAAAAGAGACATGTAGTTATACAAAAACTGTTATGTTTGTATTCTCCGTTCTATTCAATTTTCACAACTTGCCGTACACTAACGAAACTATCAACACTTTCTCTTCACATCTTTTATTCTAGGAAACCTTACTGTCCACTCTTGGAGCTTCATGGTGATGAGCAAACATGTTCTTCTACATCAAAAGACGTGTAGTTTTCTACTCTTCCTTATGCTCATACATATATGGAATGCTAGATTTGGCATAAATTCATGGGATATTTGATGTTAATTTCAGCCATATATCGCCTGAATCAGGTTTGTTGTATGAATGAATGAATCCAAACGATTTCTTTTTTTTTTTCTTTTGAACGCGATGAAATATTCTGTGAAGGTGATATGAATCAGCTACGGCCAAATTTAATACAAGGTTATTTATAGCCGAAAATAGTAAGCTAGGCTGTTTATTGACTAGTGAAATAACCTAGAGATCAATTGTCAGATATTATTTTGCCGTAGGAATTACTCTCTCTCATTCCCTGATCGGTTTATTGCATTGAAATCGCCATTAATATTGAGTTAATACCACAGTTGTAATTTTCAATTTACCCTTGACGATTTTCCTTGAAATTGAAATTTCAAATACGCATCGAGGCTGAATTGTTTTAATTTATTCGACCATGAATTTTGTGCTTAATTGATTATTGATGAAGAAAACATTCATTTCACCCATCGTTTCAACACCGATATGCCCATGTCTCTCCAGGTTCAAAGCATAAAATATGTTCAAATGAGGATCCTATTCGTAGGAAAGGCCATTTTCTATCAGTCTCCATTATCCAGCCCGACCTAAAGTTCATCTTTAAATCATCCGATTACGCACATGTTTTTGACAATGGGTCAGCAAGTTCATAACCCCACTCCCATGAATCCATCCGGTTCGAGTTGACCCACGAGCCTCTCGCCCATCATGGGATTTTCACCCGACCGGATCTGGGTCACGTTCAAAAAGCGAGCCATTCAGCTGGGCATAAAATACATGAATAATCATAACTCGGCCGACGGACGGTCCTTCCAGCCTGCGTGTCTTTAAACATCACACACGACCGGCGCTTCCTCGTGGAACCAATAAATCACCATCAATCATCCCTCATCCTCGTCCCCCAGCTTTAATTTCAACAAACCAGTTTCAAATTTCAACCAGTCGAAAATTCCTCCTCCGGATCCGGATTACAGCGACGGAAACATATGTTAAGGGACGATGAATGTCCGTTCCTACTTTTAACCTTTCCGCAGAACGCGTCCATCTTGTTTGCTGTCAGGCTGGGAAAGTAATTAGGATCATCTATTATTGAAAGTAAATCCGACAGATCCGTCATGTCCCGTAGGCGGATGTTTTCCCTCATCGTATTCTTTTTTGCATATCAACCATTGAGATAGAAACGACGGAGGTGGACGTCCTCTTGAAACGTGCAAAGTCCTCCCATGTTGCCCAGTTGATAAGCCACCAAGTGACAGGGTAAATAGATTCACCGTGATTCACCGAGAGGCACGTACTTCTATTTTACTGATCGGGAAAAAATCTGACTGGTTGGCAGATAAGGTGTGGCATAAAGGACTCATTCTTGCCCCCGGTGGGTCGGCTGGCGTGGGACTGCTTCTCACGTGTAGATGCCCATGTAGGTGGGCGTTGTAGATGTTTGGATAATGATGGGTTCTAGGCTGATGCCGTGAGACCATAAATCACTGTCAGCTTCCTGAAAAGGAAAGATGAAGCCGCTGAGGGAAATGAGCGCTCACTGATGTGCTCAGGAGTTGGCTCAACTTGCCGCTTGTCACTTAAATATGTCATAAATACCATTTAGACATACCTGCTCACGCCACTGTCTGCAGCCTCTGTGTATTCAAAGGAAAATTCGTGATACATCACAGGGCCACTTTTTTCTGTTTGCTACTATCGCTACAGCTGCTGCTACTCTACATTCTCTAACCGTCATCAACTTTTTGCCCTTTTGACACCAAAGATTGTGCAATTTTCCCTCAGTATTACCCTTCGTCACGTACAATTTTCGCTCATATTGTGGTGTACCCGTGGCGTGTACATCTTCCCAAGTAAAACCGATTGGCCCGTAAGTGAATCAACTTGGGCGAACATTATTCAAATAATCAACCAACTTACTCAAAAACAAACACTGCTAATCGCTGCTGCCGGGGAAAACAATAGCCTCAGTTATTGAATGTAAATGTATTGAATAATTGAACACAGCCAATCTATAATTCTTTATCAATTAACCTATTGCGATAATATTGAATTCAGAACGATGAAGCTGCAGATGGGGGGGCAGGAAATGTAAACGATTGAAAAGGGCTTATAGTTGCAGCGGTAATGTTTTATTGGAATTGAATTCTAATGGGAATGTGGTTCCATAAAGTGGTATATCAGCACCTTCATTGAGCCAGGCAGACAGTTCAGCAGCATGCATTATAATAATGAATATAATTCTCAAACATTTCCGTTTTCCACTGTGGGCTGGGACGATCGGCTATGTGGAAATTGACGCGAATGGTGGGGTTTCCTGGTTAACCCGGAGATTGCAGATATTCTGAGTCGTCACAATCGAAGAATAGATTCTGAAATGATACGGTTTTTATTTGGCATGCATCTGATTTCACTCCAGAGCAGTTTGTAAATTTTTTATTTCAGGCGAGTGGGGGTTACTTGATCCTTTTCTATTTTTAAATGCACGTATGCGTTATGTTCAAATAATCATATATATATATATATATATATATATATATATATATATATATATATGTATATATATATATATATATATATATTCATTAATTTCAGATAATTCATAGAGGATTGACCCTATTCTAGGCAAGCGAAGTAAAATCGAGATCCTACAATTGACAAAATTACCAATAACTACTTGAAAGTGTTTATATAATGCCGAACCGTGATCTAGTGTAACGGATACTTTATAAATCTTAAATGATCTAAATCAGTACTTACCTGTAGATGACCAAAACTGTAAATAGTCTTCAATCCCAAGTAACAATTTTAGTTTTATTCCAGCCGTATAGCACTCCTCTTGTCATTGTTGATAAAACTACATTTAAAACTGTTTTGTCTACCAACACATCCTTTATGCATCTTAAAAGCCGAAATGTGTACAACGTGGCTCACTCTATAGGCGGTTGTGAAAACAAATTAATAAAACCTTTATTCGACATTTGAAGAGAGACCAGATTAATAAAACCTTTATAAACCACTTGAGAACCTTCACCGAACCTATTGGCTGCCATCAAAACCAACAAAGGGCCAAATGGCCACAGGTGTCAAACTTTACTGTGATATCTTGGTCGGTTTTTGTTGTTCTGCTTTGTTCGATTCTTAGCTCTTCTGATTCATTTAACAGTAAATAATATCTAAGAAAAAATGCTAGTGTTGCGGGACATTTTGTTTGATAGCAAAATATTCAAAACAAATTGAGTTTTATGCAGCGTATCATGCTCCAAATCATATGCGCATATAATTTTATGGTGAATATTGGCACGATAAAAGCTGAAAATTAATGCGCTTCGGATATGATGTGAGTTTACAAAATTGAAACAAATATATTCGAAAACAAAATTGAAACAAATATATTCGATAAATTAATCTTTGGATTTCCTGAAAATTGATGGAATTCAATACGGTTATCTAAAAGAATGTTGAAATTGGTCTTCGATCAACAGTTCATTTGCATTACATATAATATTTGGTATATTTATGTTTCCACATTTCAATGATTTCTTATATTTCAATATGGCGATTCAAAGAATTCACAGTTTTTTTTTTTCGAAAAGCCAATTTATCTTCGTAACGGCTAGTATATAACAACGTGGTCAATTTGTGGCTTACCTCAATGCCAATTTGCCGTTTAAAGGATTTACTGGAGGCAAAATGGTTTCAAAAATCTTTTTCAACGGACCATAATAAGATAATACGAATGAGTCCTAAAACGGCATTCCAAAACAACATTTTATGAGTTCATAAAGTCAAAATAAACCCTTTGATATGATTAGAAGGAATTTTAGAAGACCAGGTTTCAGGATCGTTGTAAAGAAGCTGTGTAGGTTCTCATAAACCTGACTGAAATATAAAACCTATTGGCACGTCTTGGTACCATAATAAAACCAAATTTATTTCCAGTGGCGTTCATAAAACTTTAATAAAACTTATGGTTCTGGCAATGTTACTTGGGAATGTTTCGCAAAGATTGCAACGGATTTTACCTGAAATTCTAATAACACAGGACTTAAATAAATACATAAATTCAGCGAAGTTTGGAGAATCACACGGAGCTTCTATTCATTTGAGAAAATTTCTCCATGATTGATTTCAATCCTAAGTAAACTCGAACATCAAATAATTACCACTTGAAAACTACTTTTGATGACAACATTAAACATAATTCCACATCTTATTTCTCTATGCAATTGTCAAATTGTCAAATAAGTGATACGTTCACTTTTCTAAGGCTTGAGCCATTTATAGAGTTTATTTCTAGACGTTACTGCACGAAACCGGATAACGTAAGACAGCTCATTTTCACAGTGTCTTGTAAACATTCTGAAAAATAAAGTTTGCGTGTCAGAATTGTGTATATGCAACGAAGTCATCAAAATGCAAAGCATTTCCCCTTTCATTCATACTCCAATCACCTTTCCATGCCAGCACTGTTGTGTTTCAATCTGTACTAAAGAATCCTTCGAAAGTTTTATAACCGCGCTGTAATAAACGAAAGAGAGCAAGACTGGAGAGAATCTCTCAATGTTAGATTCGAACTAATGAAAAAAAAAATCGAGAATTATTTGCAAAAAAATTCTACGCCATAGCGAGCGGCCTTCCGGTAGTTAACCGGAACACTCGCTATGGCGGACGAAAACATGCGTGTAGGCAGTGATGTCCATATCCTCAGAGTGGTAAAAAGTGGTTTTAGTTTTTCCACACAATCTTCCTACCTCAACGAGAGCTCTTCGATATTCACCCCCGTGTTTGCATGCGGGTAGCGCATGTGAGTGGAAAAAATAGTTTTTATTCACACAACACTCGATCGCTCTAGCGTGAGAAGAAGAGCTCTTAAATTCCCTTAAGCGAATGCAGATAAAATCCCTGACGCGTGTGCCCCAGAGCTCACTGGCGTTACTCTTCTGCTAATATACAGCAGTGATTGCACATTCACTTTGACGCTACATAACAAAGAAAGACAGATGAATGTTCCTCCCCCGCTTGCTCATTTCTTCAAGTCAGGCGACGTTTTCACTATCAACCGCCCCAGCGAATCACAGAAAGAACACTGGCGCGTCCTCACACAAGTGTACGCGGCAGCGATTGCAGGCGAGAGCACGTGGGCGAAGACAGATGAGAGCACGTGAGAGCGGTCGTTTGGAAGAGAGAGTGATTCACTCACTCCAAGCCATCCCCTAACAGGCGCACACTTTCACTTTGTCTATTTACCACCGAGTAAAAGAGCACTTTGCTTTATCTGCGGTGAGCTATGGTTGTATCCTCGGGACAGGTACAAATCTCACGCACCGGCGTTAGATTTGTGCGAAAAGCCATCTCTGATCCCAAGTAAACGCTAACATCACAAAGATTACCATTCGAAAACTAATTTTGAAGACAAATGTCGTCTATCGGATCCAATGTGACGATTGCACGAAGTGCTACATAGGGATGACCAGCAACCTACTCGAACAGAGATTGTCAGGACATAGGAGCAACTACAATCAACTGAAACGTCTACTAGATTCGGGTCAAACCTATACAGACGAACCCGTGCTAGCACTGAAAGAAAAAACTGCACTTTTATCACATTGCATTGATCATCAACACAAATTCAATTTTGATACAACTCGTATTTTAGATCAAACTTTTAAAAAGAATACACTACCAATTTTAGAGATGATCAATATAATGAATGACAATAATAGTGTAAACAAACGAACAGACACAGATGGGCTAAGTACGACATACTCTGGACTAATACATACAATAAACATAACTATAAATAGAACCACCAACACAAGAAACATCAACCCAGATACCATCTCTGAAAATCGACCACAACAACCATTTTATAGTTAGCTAGACATACCGCAACAGCGAAGTTGTGTAAAATAGGGTAAATAGTTTTGTTCTGTACAAAGTTTGTATTGATGTTTGTTTAATTTTATTTAACTTTTCCTTTTATGTATATGTCCACAACAGTGATGAACAACACAAGTAATACTAGACGTTTTAATGTAACAACAAAACATATAATGACAAAAACAGAAATCTAGTATGTAATATTAAATTAAAATAACAGATATGTAGCATACCGACATATTATATTATATTTACAGTGATCCTTAGAAGAAGCCAAATACATTGCGCCAAAACGTCGGAAAATAGAAAAAAATATCTGTTTCCCCTAAATAAAAGACTGAAAGCCAAAGAAACAATCTCAACTTTGAAGACAAAATTAGACATAATTCCAAATTTGATTTCTCTTTACAATTGTCAAATTTATGTTTAGTTTTTATCTTAAAGTAACCATTCGCTCGCTTTTCTAAGGCTTGAGTCATTTATAAGGGGATGTCCAAGGAAGTATAAGCACGATTTCTACACGAAACTGTACAAAACCGGATGACCGTAAAACAGCTGATTTTCACTGTGTCTTTGCTTACATTCTGAAGAACAACTATGTGTATTAGAATTGGATATTTGCAACTAAGTCATCAAAATGCAAGGAATTTTTCCCAAACAGCATGATTAGCTAGTGCATAAAAGTTGCTCTACTCCCAATTTTTACTTAGAGAAGGTCCATTAATTATGTGACGCAGTGGGGGGTGGGGCGTTTGGGAAAACGTGATGATCCAAACAAAAAATAATTTAAGGGCCATGCTAAACAAGTGACTAGGTGGGGGTGGGGGGTTATAAAAAGTCACTTTTTGCGTGACGTAATTAATGGACGTTCCCTAAGTCATCTGGCGAAAGAGAATAGCGGTTAGAATTGCCACCCGGAAGTTTGCTGAGGAATGTAGCTCTGCGAACGTATCGAAATGTGGTCGAAAACCAGAACCGAAAGATGGGCCGAATGATCATGATGACTTTTACAAATAAAAGAGGACTTCTGTTCGAATAAAAAAGCAGTTATGTGTGACGTCCACCGTGCCAAGGTAAGAATCCATCTAAAAACCGTCAAAATGCAGAAGATGCCAAAACAAGGTTAAAAGCTGACTGCAACCCACTAATCACACGCTAGATAACTGTATGACGGTCTATTGTGTGAAAAATCAGCTTTTAGGTATTGTCATGGATAAAATACTTTCAGAGACACCCTATAATATCTGGTCACACTGTTCATTCCAAAGCAGAGATGGAAAATGCAAATGCAGTTTTTGCTATCATATCTCGAGAAATCCGCATGATTTTTTCTCATCAGTAAATCTAAACGAGTTTATTGCTGCACCGTCTACCGTCTAGTGAGTTAAAATTGGGGTACAAGGTGGAAACTCTATGTTAAGTATTGACATTTCAAGTATCAATGGTAAAATTAACCTAATGGAGGGTAATAACATGTCAAGTACAAAATGGTAAAATTTACCCAATGAATTATTTGAAAAAAATAGGTAAATTTATCTTACCATGATCTTTTATTAATCGTACAGAATTTTAAATTCCACGAACAAATAGTTGAATCGATCATTTTTACAATAAAATAAACAAAGCAGTTCCAAATGGAGTGTTTCATAAGGGTCAATATCGTAAACGTAAACATCTCCGAAATTAATTTCCGTCGATACAATCGTTCTTCTGGGGGAACATTATTTTGAATATTCCCAACTCTTTTTGCATAATGAGGCTCATAAAGGGTGATACGGTCAAAATTTGGTCAAGGGAAAACGCGTGTAAATCGGTGAAATCGTTTATTTAAAAAATCAAATTAAATTTCTTTTTCAAGTTCAATTAGTATAAAATTCAGGAAAAATATTCAGTTAGGCTTCCGCTTTTCCAAATCCGAATTGCCGGGCCTTACGCTTGACCCCTGCCATCAGATTTTGTACAGCCACCTTGTCCACCTTCTTCGCCGCAGAAAGCCAGTTTGCCTTGAACTGCTGCTCGTCCTTAGCAGTTTTTTTGGTCTTCTTTAGGTTCCGCTTGACAATAGCCCAGTATTTCTCAATTGGGCGGAGCTCTGGCGTGTTGGGAGGGTTCTTGTCCTTGGGAACCACCTGCACGTTGTTGGCGGCGTACCACTCCATGGCCTTTTTACCGTAATGGCAAGATGCCAAATCCGGTCAAAACAGTACGGAACAACCGTGTTTCTTCAGGAAAGGCAGCAGACGTTTATTCAAACACTCTTTCACGTAAATTTCTTGGTTGACAGTCCCGGAAGCTATGAAAATGCTGCTTTTCAAGCCACAGAGGCACAGGTACAGATGGCTTGCCAAACCAGATATTTCTTTGCGAACTTTGACAGTTTCGTGTGCTTGAAAATATCTGCTACCTTTCCCTTCCTTTTGCCGTATAAAACTCCTGTCCCGGAAGCTGCTTGTAGTCGGCTTTGACGTAGGTTTCGTCGTCCATTACCACGCAGTCAAACTTCGTCAGCATCGTCGTGTACAGCCTCCGGGATCGCGCTTGGCCGTCGTATTTTGTTTATCATCGCGATTTGGAGTCACTACCTTCTTGTAAGTCGATAGTCCGGCTCGTTTTTTGGCTCGATGCACGGTTGTAGACGATACACCCAGCTTATTTGCGGCATCTCGAGAGATAGGTTAGGGTTTCGCTTGAAACTACCGGCAACTCTTCTTTGTCGTCTCAGCGGCTTCCGGTTTTCGATTTCCCCGATCCAGACTTCCTGGCTGTCGACAAACGTTCCCCAAACACTTTAATTACATTTGTAACGGTTGATTTGGCAACTTTTAGCGATTTTGCCAACTTTGCGTGCGAGTAGCTCGGATTTTCGCGATGTGCGAGCAAAATTTTGATACGCTGCTCTTCTTGCTTGGACGGCATTTTGACAACTGAAGAGTGAATTCCAAAATCAAAATAGGAGCAACATTCTACACACACACACCTTCAAAATGAGGGGTGTTCAGGTTTTTTAAATGCAAAATTGAAAGAAATACGTCAAGTTGATATTGACCAAATTTTGACCGTATCGCCCTTTATGACTGCCGTAGCTTTTTCTTTTATCTTTATGGAATCGTTTCCTTGGGATGCAATGAATAGATATTTACCTCTGGTGACCTCTAAAGAACCGCGACTATCAAATAAAACGTTTGAGATCGACCAGACGGACAAAACATGACAAATGTTGATTCTCGGTATGAAAAATACTATAGTAGATAGAGTAGCAGGGTAGGCGTAGTTTAAAGCTCGCATGTGTATGTGTTGTTGTAGCCTGTGCTGAACAACTGCAGTATATTTTCGGAAGCATACGAAAAGCTCCGAATGTACCGAGAACGTACAAAATGACCGTTGCGATTCCGAATAGAATATTATAAAAGAGATATCACCTATTATACGTTTGAATAGTAAAAACTAGTCTTTTCGCAACAACGGTTTGGCGCGCGGCCGGTCACCGTAAATCAATTATAAGTAGTTAGTAGTTAGTGTAATAAATGTAGTAAGTCGTCCAATAAAATCATTGTTTAAGTGTAATAAGTGTTCAAGCAAATAAAATTCTGTGAAAGTGTACGAAAAGCTTAATCATGTACAATAAAGGAAACTGTTAGAAGATTGTGCTTATTTCGATCGAAGAACACAACCACTCATCGGCTACAGGGAGAATCCGATTCTTTCCCCGGGACATTTTGGATTTCGTCGGATTTGGTGTAAAAGCGCTATTTCCGGGGTCACAACATTGGTGCCGTGACCAGGATAGCGTTTATGTGGACATACCGACGACAATTGGATTTGCGGAGCGCCATCACGATCATCGAGCGCGCGAATTCATTGGGCGCTGCCATCACGATTTTGCACACATGAACTATTGGGCGCAGTCGTAACGGTTTTTCGGAGTTGGTTAAAGGAGAATTCAAATAACTATAAAAGGCTTATTAAACAGGCCTTCAAGGTGAGGACCTGTCCAAATACTTACTTCAAATTTGCATCTCTACCTGGTCATTTCTTGATTCTCGCATGCTAACTACTTCGCCGGAGTTGTCGGTGGCCGGATATTCCTACATTCCTTTCGCGCAATTTGGACTACGAGTGGACTCGACGGGACGCTTCGAGGACTGCTGCTTTGGTGAACGCTAGACGATATCGATCATACGTGTAAGGTTCTGGGTTGGTTTGATGTGCTAAATTCAAATCTGCACGCAAGGAAATCAAAGCTGAGACAACAGATAATAATTACAAGGCCTGAATGACAGGCTCACCAGGTGAGTCCCTGTCCAACTCTCTTATTATCTGTCGGAAGGTGCTTCTCTTGTTGTCGTCCCACAGATCTGTGCATTTGCTTCCGGTTTTGGTGCTGTGTGACGTCATCTCGATACGGTGCTCGATCTTTCGGCTCATTCCTACTGACGGTGTGGACGATTGCTGTTCCAGAGAAATTATATCAATACAAGGCCTATTTGATAGGCTCACCAGGTGAGTCCCTGTCCAACAACGGCTATTTTTCTCTGGAAGGTGCTTTGCTGGTTGCTTTTCTACAGATCCTGTTCGATAGCAGTGACTATCCTGATCTTCGTGAAGTTCATCAGGTGCAAGAACCATGTCATCATCCAGGAAGCAGAAGAATCTGATGCGCAACAGGGACACCATCATCAACTTTCTGGAACGGATCGAGCAGTTCCTGAAAACCACCAAGGAGTTCGATGAGCAATCGGTGAAAATTCGTTTGGAGAAACTCGAGCAAAAGTGGAACGAATTCGAGGACGTTCAAAGCGACATCGAAAGCACGGAGGACAATGACGAGAACATGCCAGAGCACCAGCAGCTGAGGGCTGAATTCGAAGCGAAATATTTCGAGGTAAGGGCAGGGTTGGCGAGAAAATTACCCCAAGGGCATGCGACACCAAACACTTCCACTGCACACACACAAGTTCAAGCTTCCGTACGACTCCCTCAAATTAATCTGCCAGAGTTCGATGGCAATTTCCAAAACTGGCTTCCGTTTCACGATACCTACGTTGCGTTAATCGACTCTTCGGCGGAACTAACTGACATTCAAAAGTTCCACTACTTACGTGCCTCCCTGAAAGGTGATGCTTTGAAGTTAGTCGATTCGTTTTCGATGAGTGAGGCCAATTATAGGGTTGCTTGGGATGTCTTGGTCGAACGGTTCTCCAACAACTACCTTCTCAAGAAGCGACATCTGAACGCCTTGTTCGAGTACCCTAGGATGAAGAAGGAATCAGCGGCTGGCCTACATGAGCTGATCGATTGTTTCGAGCGCAACACGAAGATCCTGGACCAATTAGGGAAAAGACGACCGGTTGGGGCGCGATGTTGGTGCATTTGATGGTTTCGAAGCTGGACGAAGTCATTCAGAAGCGATGGGAGGAGCATGTCACGCCAGAGAAGGAGCCATCGTTTGGATCGCTGGTCGAATTCCTCAAAAAGCAAACTCGAGTGTTGGATGCAGTCTCGGTCGATCAGCACATCTTCCCAACGTCGTTCTCGTCCAATGGTAGCAAGTTTCGCCCAGCAAAAATTTCGGTCAACTCGGCGACTGAACACACGCCACCAAACTGCTTTGCGTGTAGCGATAAGCACTGGATTACTCGGTGTCCCACTTTCGCTAATCTTCCGGTAGACCAACGGCTGCAGCTTACCAACTCCAAGCGGCTCTGCAGCAACTGCCTGGGTCGGAATCACTTAGCACGAGATTGTCCTTCGAAATTTCGGTGCAGGACGTGCTCGAAGAAACACCATTCGTTGTTGCATCCTGGTTTCCCTGGTTCTGGTTCTACTCCCACTCCTACTTCCACTACAACAGCGAATGAAAAGGTGAATACTTCAGCTCCATCAACTTCCGGTGGTGCTCCGAACTCTGGTGGATCGGTTTCTAGTTCGATGGCATCAATCACCTCCAATATAGCGACGAAGCAACCGAAGTCTCACCTGTTTCTACTCACAGTATTGCTCAAGGTGAAGGATGCATGGGGAAGAACGCATCACGCAAGGGCGCTATTGGACTCTGGATCGCAAGCTAATCTGATGTCGGAAAATCTCTGCAAGTTGCTTCAGCTGTCACTACGGGACAAGAAGGTGGAAATAACCGGAATTGGACGATCGCGAAACCGCACAGCTTATGAAGTTTCTACTACAATCTCTTCTCGGGTGCAGAACTTCTCGACATCAATGGATTTCCTGGTACTGGGGCAGATTACCGACGATCAGCCATCTGTTTCGATTCCACTAGCGCAAGGGAAGCTCCCATCGGACATGGTTCTAGCTGATCCAGAATTCAACATCTCTGGTCCGATAGATTTGGTCTTGGGTGCACAGAACTTTTACGAGTTCCATGTACGTGATGGTGGCCGGCTGCAGATTCGCAGGCTCGACAATACGCTTCCAGTATTTGTCAATACGGTGTTCGGATGGGTGGCAGCCGGTGAGGCGGGGAGTACGGAGGAACCGTCACGGGTCAGCTGTCACATTGCGAAGGTGGAACCCTTAGACAAAGCTATCGAAAGATTTTGGGCGGTGGAAGAACTATCAGTGAAAGCACCACGATCGCAAGAGGAGGAAGACTGTGAGACTCACTTCGTAAACACGGTCACACGTGACGACACTGGCAGATATATTGTGCGTTACCCGAAGTGCATAAATTTTCACAACATGATCGGCGAATCCAAGCAGATGGCGTTGCGACGATTCCAGCAAACAGAGAGGCGATTGGAACGAGACTCTAATCTACGATCGCAATACAGCGACTTCATGAAGGAGTATATCGAGTTGGGCCACATGAAATGTGTCGGCGAAGCAAACGATACCTGTGTGGATGAAGGAAAAACGGTATGCTACCTTCCTCACCACCCGGTATTCAAGGAGTCAAGTTCTACCACGAAAGTACGGGTAGTCTTCGATGGGTCAGCGAAAACGTCCACGAACTACTCACTCAACGATGCATTACTCACCGGTCCTACGATACAGGATGAACTTCTGGATTTGATGATTCGTTTTCGGAAGCATGCCATAGCCTTGGTAGCGGATGTTGCTAAAATGTACCGACAGATTCGGGTCCACGAAGATGACACGCCGCTTCAACGAATTCTGTGGCGATTCGATTCATCAAAACCCGTCCAGGTGTACGAGTTACAGACCATCACTTACGGTTTGTCTCCGTCGTCGTTCCTCGCTACACGGGTGCTGAAGCAATTAGTCCTGGATTTGGGGGAGAAGTATAGACTTGCAGCCAATGCCGTGCAAGACGACTTCTACATGGATGACTTTCTATCCGGAGCGGACACAATCGACCAAGCCATACTACTCCAAGGGGAAGTGCAAGCTCTATTGGCAGAAGGGGGGCTTGAACTTCGGAAATGGTGCTCAAATCAACCGGAAGCCCTGCTAAATCTACCTACCGAGGCATTAGGAGGAGACTTTACTCTACACTTCGAAGCTGACCAAAAAATCAAAACGCTTGGAATAGGATGGGAAACAGGATCAGACCAGTTATGCATCGAAGTTCAACCATCTACGGACAGCAGCGGCAGTTGGACCAAGCGCAGGATCTTCTCGGCAATTGCGAAGCTCTACGACCCACTTGGATTGGTGTCACCGGTCGTAGCATGGGCGAAGATCCGCATGCAGCATCTTTGGATAGCCACTGTTGGCTGGGACGATCCAGTACCGGATGATATCGCCTGCAAATGGGAAGATTTCGTAAAACAGCTTCCACTTCTAATGAACTATAAGGTACCTCGGCTCGTCGTTCAAGCCGGTTCAGTCTCCGTCCAATTTCACGTCTTCACCGATGCATCTGAGGTTGGGTATGGTGCCTGCATTTATGTACGTTCGACCGGCAAGGAAGGACAAATCAAAATAGAGCTCGTCGCGGCAAAATCTCGGGTTGCTCCACTCAAACGGCTTAGTCTGCCACGGCTTGAGCTCTGTGCTGCACTTCTAGGGGCGAAAGTCTACGCCAAGGTTTCAGCAGCGCTGCGGATGGAGGGTAATCCTTGCTGGTTCTGGTCGGATTCAACAGTCACGCTCCATTGGATTCAGGCACCACCCAATACTTGGCAGACCTTCATCGGAAATCGAACGTCCGAAATTCAACACCTGACACACGGCAGCACTTGGAATCACGTGAAAGGAACTGAGAACCCGGCGGACCTCATTTCCCGTGGAATGCTTCCCACAGAATTTATCTCCAATGCTATCTGGAGAGACGGACCTCCATGGTTGTCAGAAGAGGAAAAACATTGGCCAAAACATCCAACAGGAACCCCACCAGAAGATCTACTCGAAAGGCGAAAAATGTCATTTCTGGTACAGCAACCAACGGAGCCCAATTTTTGGTTTCACCGTTACTCATCCTTCTGGCGATTGGTTCGGATCACGGCTTTGGTACTTCGTTTTTCGAATCGTTGTCGCCACAAACCTAACCCCTATCCTCACTTATTTGTCGCGGTAGGGGAGCTAGAAAACGCCAAGGAAACACTTGCGAAGATTGCTCAGCAGGAGATGTTCGTCGATGAGTTGAAGGAATTAACTGAAACACGATCTGTATCCAGCAAATCATCGTTGAAACTACTCGGTCCATTCCTCGACGAAAAAGGCATCATTCGAGTCGGCGGCCGCCTCAAACACTCCGAAGAGAAGTACCGGACCAAGCACCCTATCATCCTTCCTAAATTACACCCGCTCACACGCCTCATCACGAAACACTACCACGAATTCTGCATGCATTCTGGTCCTCGCATGACTCTTGCTACAATGCATCAGGAGTTCTGGCCAGTGAACGGAAAAGCCACCGCTAATTATGTGTGTCGTACGTGTCCGCAATGCTTCCGCCTAAACCCTATCCCTGTCTCGCAACCCGTCGGTCAACTACCGAAACCTCGCACCACACCAAGCAGAGCCTTTACCGTAGTTGGAGTGGACTACTGTGGGCCTGTCTACTTAAAACCAGCGCATCGACGAGCGGCAGCACGCAAGGCATACATCGCTGTGTTTATCTGCTTCGCATCCAAGGCCGTACATCTCGAGTTGGTTTGCGATCTGTCTACAGAGGCCTTCATTGCAGCTTTGCGTCGCTTCATCGCTCATCATGGCATACCAGCTGAGATCCATTCGGATAACGGAACGAATTTCCAAGGCGCGAGCAACACATTAGCTGAGCTGTATCGGCTTTTGGCTGCCAAACGCACCCGGGAAGCAATCGTCGAAGAATGCAGCATGCACCGGATCCAGTGGCACTTTATTCCCCCGAGAGCACCTTCTTTCGGCGGCCTATGGGAGGCAGCTGTAAAAACGGCTAAAACATCGCTGGCGAGAACCCTTGGAAACACTCAGCTTTCTTTCGAGGACTACGCGACGATTCTTGCTCAGATTCAGGCGAATATGAACAGCCGGCCTCTTACGTCGTTATCGTGCGATCCCACTGAGCTGGATGTCCTCACTCCCGGTCATTTTCTCATCGGAACGTCGCTTCTCAGCCTTCCAGAGCCGAACTACACCAGCATTCCATCCAACCGGCTCAACCACTATCAGCAGTTGCAGAAATTGATCCAGCAGCATTGGGACCGTTGGCGGAAGGAATATCTCACGGAACTTAACCAGCAACGCGAGAAATCGAAAACGCCGATGGATATTCGTATAGGCCAGATTGTATTTGTCCAGGAAGATGGAAAACCATCCATTTCCTGGCCCCTCGCGCGAATCGAACAAACGCATCCCGGAGCGGACGGAGTGGTACGAGTGGTAACTTTGAGGACTGCCAGCGGAACTTACAAACGGCCTGTTTCGCGAATTTTCCCTCTCCTTCCAGACCAGCAGCCAACCAGTCTGCCAATCATCGAACCGAACGACACATTAGGGACCGAATTAGCTAAAACGAAAAGAAATGAATTAGTAATTTAATCTAACAAATTTACCAGACATTTTGCTCAACGCTTCTCGTGTCCATCCTGATTGTTGTTTTCCTTATAAATTTGAGCTGTCAAATTTAGGTGGCCGGCTATGTTGATTCTCGGTATGAAAAATACTATAGTAGATAGAGTAGCAGGGTAGGCGTAGTTTAAAGCTCGCATGTATATGTGTTGTTGTAGCCTGTGCTGAACAACTGCAGTATATTTTCGGAAGCATACGAAAAGCTCCGAATGTACCGAGAACGTACAAAATGACCGTTGCGATTCCGAATAGAATATTATAAAAGAGATATCACCTATTATACGTTTGAATAGTAAAAACTAGTCTTTTCGCAACAACGGTTTGGCGCGCGGCCGGTCACCGTAAAACAATTATAAGTAGTTAGTAGTTAGTGTAATAAATGTAGTAAGTCGTCCAATAAAATCATTGTTTAAGTGTAATAAGTGTTCAAGAAAATAAAATTCTGTGAAAGTGTACGAAAAGCTTAATCATGTACAATAAAGGAAACTGTTAGAAGATTGTGCTTATTTCGATCGAAGAACACAACCACTCATCGGCTACAGGGAGAATCCGATTCTTTCCCCGGGACATTTTGGATTTCGTCGGATTTGGTGTAAAAGCGCTATTTCCGGGGTCACAACAACAAACGTCAACAAGGCCTACGAGTGCTGAGATTTTCAACCAAAATTAAGTTAAAACCATTCAACCATTCCTTACGCGAAAAGAACGGGATGGTTAAATAGCTGCAACTTAAAATTGAGTTGTTTTGAACTTCACATTGAAATATAAACGAGAGTGTGCCTTATTAATTTTTGTAAACATTGTTTATGAGATAGATCTTTACGACAGATTTCTCCAAAAAACCAACCAAAGAATTGGCTTATGTTCAAAATAATTTATAGTTCACGACAGTCTATTAAAATAAAAAAAAAAACACCTTAATTTGAGTATATCTGTCACTAGATGGGTGGATTTAACCTCAATATTTTTTTCAATTCACTCAACTGGTAACCTTACTTGACAGAACTCAACGTTGAGTATTTTTTTACTTAATTTTGGGTACTTTTCTCTAAGCGTGTAGGAAGCTGTATGGCGGTCTATTGTGTGAAAAATCATCCTGTTGGTATTGTCATGCATAAAATACTTCCAGAGACACCCTATAATATCTGGTCGCACAGTTTACAATCAATAGTTAAAAAAGTGGTAAAAAATGCAAATGCAGTTCTTTCAATCATATCTCGAGAAATCCGTCTGATTTAGCAAAAGGCAATTTTAACCATCAGTAAATCGAAACAAATTTATCGCTTTTTCGTCCGTGCAGAAACGAATAACTTGATAACTGGCCTTAGTATTTAGGAGCTCAGATTAAGCGGTAAATTACCTAAGGATAATACCATAAAATTGACAATAACAAAATAGTACCTCTTAGGTTTTCCCAGGTATCCGAAATAACAAGTTTTGTTATTCAAGAGATATTTTGCTTGCAATTCTTAGGTATTTTGTTAGGATATTTTATCTCTTCATCAGAGCTCTTTAATACCAAGACCAGTTATCAAGATCAAAATAAGGTATTCATATATTGTTGTATCCTGCTCAGGACGGGACCTACGCACGTCGAAGTATCCAGGGCTCATCCGCACCATGGATAGAAAGCAGTTCCTAAAATGTCTTAAAGCCTTCTGAAGCTTCGAAGGGCCAGTCAAGCTGCGTATAAGGTTCACGACGAGCTAGAGGCTAAGCTTCGAAGGACCAGAATTTCAAGGCTAAGTTAGTTGGTGCGGAGAAGGCCAGTGAAATAAGCTCAAAGCACACGCAGACGGACGCGTCCGTCTCCGCGAGAGATTCCACCCATGGAGACAGGAACTTCCAAATGCGTCAGGAAAAGTGTCACCTGGATGCCCTCACCACACAAGTGACCTACCAGTGCAAGATTAAAGTAACCACAATAGCCATACGGCGCAAGCTTGAGACCCAGGTAATCACGATACGACTGTCGGTGGCTGAAGTGGATTCGGCTCTGAATGCTCAAAGGGGGATGGTCGGTCTGCTCAATGAGCATTCACCAACCGCCAAAGGCATTCTTTAGGTGCCTTCAAAGCGAGCACATGTTCTGGGAGTGTAAAGGTTTCGATCAGAGTAAGCTGAGCAAAAAGGTGTGGAGGTGGAAAGCACAAGTCTCGGGAGTGCACGTAATCCAAACAGTGCAAGTAATCCAACTAATCCTGAACCACTGTGAGCCAGCTCAGCAACTGCTGTGCTACAAAAGTTCGTATCGATAGACGCAGTAGTGTTTAAATCACCCAAAAAAAAAACTGCTGTGTCAAGCAGTCTACGAGTTGGCAACAGATATCGCCATAACATTAAACACATAGCGTATCCCTGCCGGAAACGACAATTGGGTTGTTTCTACCTCGAACGAGGGCTACGCGCCGCCTCGGAGGTCAACTAACCAGGGGTGGCGTTATGAAGCTCGAAACGAACGACTATTTGTACGAACGATTGTGAGAAAAAGCTATTCGTTTCGAGATCCGCAACACGGCAACAGGTTTCACAGATGGTGGACCGCGAGAGTCGACAGATCGCAATCCGTTGGTTATGTCGGGTGATTTCAGCGCTTGGACGCTAGAGTTGGGAAGTCCAACCATGGGGGGCAGATTCTGATAGAGGCCATGAGACACCATACGTAGACAATGGGGTATTCAAAAAGACGATTGAGTAGTACCAAAATGTGAGCAATACCCAGGATCTGTCCGGTGATCAACTAGGAAACGCTACTACCACGTGTGTGCGACGCAGCCATGACTAGGAACATCAAACCTAGACATGAGTGTTGGTGTTCATAGTTGATCGTTGACCTCCGTAGATCATGCCTCCGCGCAAGTTTGGAAGATGCAGAGAGCGCGGTCGGACGCTGAAAGAACGGAGCGTCAAGTGGCGCTGACTACCACAAAAGCCGCGTTAAAGAGAGAGATAAAGACCAGCAAACGAGTCAGCTTCGAGGGTTTGTCCGGAGCCGGAGGTCGAGCGTTGATGTGCCAAAACCAATGGAGGGGCAGTTCCTATCGAGCAATTCCGTGCCCAAGTCCCTGGCCTCCCACCGCCGTTGATTTGTCCAACGACCAGTTTGCTAGTATCCCAGACCATAATGCTGTCATAGCGATAGAAAGATGGTCAGCAAACACGCCGAACATTCACAATGACTGGAAGCAACAGAATCTTGCATTGCTGCAAAAGACAGGAAATCCATCAGGCGATTTATCGGCGTACAGACCGATATGCTTATCGGATACGACGGTTAAGGTTCTTAAGAGGATAATCCTCAACAGGCTGTCGAAGGGTACAGGCGGTCTGTCAAGCCAATGGTGGATGCCATCCTATCTGTCACCAAAACAGTCGAGATACCACTCCAGCGTAAGAAGCGGGGAGCTCGCTGCTGTGCAATAGTCACCTTTGACATGAGAGACGCGTTCAATAGCGCCAGCTGGGAGGCTATTGTCAACTGGCTCCAACTCTCCGGGTTATTGGGTACCTGAACAGGATGTTGGAACTTCCACAATCGTGGACTGATCTACAATACAGAAGCGAGCCAATAATGTGTCCAAATCACCTCAAGAGATCCATAAGGTTCTTTCGAACCTTATTTTTTGAGATTAAAGTTTGTTTCGGGAGACAATAAGTGGACCTGGGTTTTGGGAATGTACCCCACTTGAATGGTTGGTTCCGTACACTGCAATACCTTTAGAAACTTCGACCGACCGAGTAACGATAAGCGAAAAGATTTTTTGTTTCGAATCACGGAAAAAAATCTCGTGAACTGTAGATATTGTGAACAATAAAAGCAAAGTGGGTAGGCAAGTTAGATGTCTACAGTTTTCCTGGTTCATGTGTAAGTGTATTTAACTTCAGTTTATTGTTTATTAGGTTTAAGTTGTGTTTTTAAGTAATTGTAGTTTCAACCGTTTCAACCGATAACCACCTAACCAGTTAATGATGTTGATGCAAATTTGTCCTTCTCTTCGACATCGGAATCAATTGGAAGGATCGCGACATCCGTGATGGCTCGCTTGTATTCCCCGGAAGATGTTCTGACCACAACAACGTGGACTCGACCGTCCAATCCGCCCGAGAGGCCGTTGCAGTGGAGGGTAGTTATCTTACTTCAGCAGAACGAGTTGACCCTTTTGAACATCCACGGATGGTCGCCTCCACTTGCAGAATGATGCAATTGGTGTACGCAGTCCCGCGACCTGCAACGCCACTGGACCGAACGTTGCATATCATGCAGGCGGGTGAGCCGATTAGGTGAAGAAGATTCAGCTCGGCAATGGAAACAAGAGGCTCCACTATCAAGAAATGCCCTGAAGTCAGAGCAGAATGGTCATCGGGAGACTCTGAAATAGGAACGACTGGGCGGGAGTTTAGGATAGATCGAATCTGTTAGAAGTTGGTCCATGGAGAAAGCCTTTTGACCCATGATCTGACGAAACGCTGAGAGCAAGCTGGGATAAATCGGAAAGTGATGCCATTTCTTGAACAGTATTCGCACCACTCCTTTGATTTAAATTGCTGCTGGAACTCCTTTCGTATCTTGCGCAGCTCGCGATCCACCCCGGCGAATGCGGTCGCGTTGTCGCAATGCAATTCGAGAACCCGGCCGCGATAGGCTACGAAACGCTTGCTGGCGTTGATACACGCGACGATCGACAGGTCAGAGACGACATCGAGGCGCACGGCCTTCGCGACGTTATCTTTACCCGACGAACCTTTTCCAATCAGTGGACGAACGAAGAATAGCCCCCAGTAATCCATCCCAGAGTACGAAAGGCTCGGGCTAGCCTGAGTCAAACTGATGGAAAAAGTGCCATGATTTGGTGAACTGGTGTAGGGTTGCATCAGAGACATGTGACGCATTGACGTACGACCTTACGAGTCAAGTCTCTACCACGGAGTGGCCAAATTCGATGACGCAATGTAGCGAGTAACAGCGAAGGACCACCATGGAGTGTCTGCAGATGAATGGACCTGGCAATCAACCAGCTAAGGTTATGGCAAGCTGGCAGCTTCAAGTTCTTCAGCCGTCCGTCAATGCGAATGAGGCCAAATTTATCCCCACGAAGATGTTCAAATCCTTGAGTGGAGATTTTGATGCGATTCTGACAGGCTTCTCCGAATTATTTTGACTGTGCAAGCGAACTTCTATTGGGAATTTCTGGCACTGGGCACTGGGCACTGAAACATTGAATTTTCTGCGTTATCTAATGCACATAAAGGGAATGCTAAATTTGACAGAAAATACTGGGATATATCGTGTAAATTAAAGCTCGATATCGCCTAAATCGCGTCTATTGTATGAAAGAATTCCAAAAATTGCAAACAATATCGTTGTTTACGCTTGCTTTGGTATAGAATTAAACGAGGGGAAATTCTACGCGCCTGTTAAAATTCATTATTTTTTTCTGTGTCGTTTTCAAAGCGTTATTTTTTCCTTCAGGCGATTGTGGAGACAGAACACGTTGATTCCTTGGAAGCTTGCAGTTATTTTGAAATCGGAAACAGTATGCGACGAATCGGCTTAGCCTAGCCAACTCAGAGAACTCGCTCAAGAAAGAGAGAACCTTAAGGGGGTAAACATTATCGGTATTGCGGACAATATCAAGAATGTGGTCTATGGAAAATTCATCGAATAGGTGAAGTTAACAGTCCTTCACTCTCTTGACCTTGTAAAGAGATGGACGCTAGCCCATCAGAAAACGGACATTACCCTTATAACTGAACCTACATTAGGGATGATTAGTAAAGGGTGATACGGTCAAAATTTGGTCAAGGGAAAACGCGTGTAAATCGGTGAAATCATTTATTAAAAAATCAAATTAAATTTCTTTTTCAAGTTCAATTAGTATAAAATTCAGGAAAAATATTCAGTTAGGCTTCCGCTTTTCCAAATCCGAATTGCCGGGCCTTACGCGTGACCCCTCCCTAGTAGCACACTTGTTGCCATTCAGTTGAAAAAACATAAATATAACTTGCTAAGTCATAATCAAGTTACTACAACTAATTATGATCGTAGTGTGCTACTTGGGCTGCCATCAGATTTTGTACAGCCACCTTGTCCACCTTCTTCGCCGCAGAAAGCCAGTTTGCCTTGAACTGCTGCTCGTCCTTAGCAGTTTTTTTGGTCTTCTTTAGGTTCCGCTTGACAATAGCCCACACAGATAAAATGAAACATTGAATTTTCTGCGTTATCTAATGCACATAAAGGGAATGCTAGATTTGGCAGAGAATAATGGGATATTTCATGTAAATTTAAGCCAGATAACGCCTGAATCTAGCCTCTTGTATGAAAGATAGCAAACATTGTTGTATGGCACATGAAAAATTGCAAATAATTTCGTTGTTTACGCTTCCGTTGGCTTTGAATTAAACGAACGGAAATTTTACACGCTTGTTAAAATTAATTATTTTTTTCTGTGCAGTATTTCTCAATTGGGCGGAGCTCTGGCGTGTTGGGAGGGTTCTTGTCCTTGGGAACCACCTGCACGTTGTTGGCGGCGTACCACTCCTGGCCTTTACTTAATGGCAGATCAACCGCCAAACAGTACGGAACAACCGTTTCTTCAGAAAGGCAGCAGACGTTTATGAAACACTCTTCCGTAATTTCAGACAGTCCCGAAGCTATGAAAATGCTAGCCAGCGATGGTCTTGCCAAACCAGATATTTCTTTGCGAACTTTGACAGTTTCGTGTGCTTGAAAATATCTGCTACCTTTCCCTTCCTTTGCCGTATAAAACTCCTGTCCCGGAAGCTGCTTGTAGTCGGCTTTGACGTAGGTTTCGTCGTCCATTACCACGCAGTCAAACTTCAGCATCGTCGTGTACAGCCTCCGGGATCGCGCTTTGGCCGTCGTATTTTGTTTATCATCGCGATTTGGAGTCACTACCTTCTTTTAAGTCGATAGTCCGGCTCGTTTTTTGGCTCGATGCACGGTTGTAGACGATACATCCAGCTTATTTGCGGCATCTCGGAGAGATAGGTTAGGGTTTCGCTTGAAACTACCGGCAACTCTCTTTGTCGTCTCAGCGGCTTCCGGTTTTCGATTTCCCCCCGATCCAGACTTCCTGGCTGTCGACAAACGTTCCCCAAACACTTTAATTACATTTGTAACGGTTGATTTGGCAACTTTTAGCGATTTTGCCAACTTTGCGTGCGAGTAGCTCGGATTTTCGCGATGTGCGAGCAAAATTTTGATACGCTGCTCTTCTTGCTTGGACGGCATTTTGACAACTGAAGAGTGAATTCCAAAATCAAAATAGGAACAACATTCTACACACACACACCTTCAAAATGAGGGGTGTTCAGGTTTTTTAAATGCAAAATTGAAAGAAATACGTCAAGTTGATATTGACCAAATTTTGACCGTATCGCCCTTTAAGGGTCATTGCGATATCACACTATCGGTCCCTGAGGTAAGATGTGGCCCATTAAGTATTGGAACAAACATGATTGATTCTTACGGCAACCCAAGTGGTCGGATTTGTAAACTATGACATCGTATGTGTTCCCTATAACAATAACAACATCATAAGTTTTTTTCGCTGTGCACTTCGAACGTGTTTAAGGAAAAAAAAATGAAAGGAGAAAGAAGATAAATAATTGTGCGCAATCATTTGGACAACCCTTCGTGGTCTGGGCCAAAACATGCTAAAGTGTTGGGTTTGCCCCGAAATACCGTGTGGCGTGTTTTGAAAAAGTACAGAGAAACGGTGTCGACGGATCGAACGCCTTATAGGCAGCGTCGGGCGGTTGCTGTCAACCGTCAACTGCGGAACAAAGTCATCAAGAACATTATGGCAAACCCCAACATCTCAGACGCGATTTGGCCAAAAAGTTTCGAGCCGCACGCAGTACCGTGCAACGGATTCGTCTACGGAAAGGCTTCAAGTCATACCGTGCCTGTAGACAACCAAATAGTGATCAAAAGCAGAACAATGTGGCCAGAATCTGTGCCAGAAAACTGTATGATCAGGTTTTGACAAAATTCAATGGCTGTCTCCTCATGGATGATGAAACCTATGTAAAGGCCGATTTCAAACAGCTACTGGGACAAAAAAAAATTATTATTGGCTACGGCTCAGGGAGATGTTCCTGCCAAATTCAAGTTTGTGTTTGCAGATAAATTAGCACGTAAATACATGATTTGGCAAGGCATTTGTAGCTGTGGTAGGAAGACCAAAGTTTTCATCACAATTCAGAGCTGTACAGAACGGAATGTTTCCAAAAGCCAATATTGCCATTCATCAGATCCCACAATGACCCTGTCATGTTTTGGCAAGATCTTGCAAGCTGTCATTACAATAAAACAGTGCTACAGTGGTATGAAACCAACGGGATTCTGTTTATACCGAAAAAATTCAGCCCACCAAACTGTCCCCAGCTTAGAACAATAGAGAGATTTTGGGCTATTATGAAGAGGAAGCTGAAGGTGAATGGTAGTGTCGTCAAAACCATCAATGAATTGAGAACCAAGTGGAATGAGATTGCCAAAATGATGGATGACAATAATGTGCGCCAGTTGATGAAACGTATTCCGGGAAAAGTCCGCAAATTTCTTCGAAATCGAGGTGATTGTTTATGTTTTGCATTTTCCTTCCAAAGTTCACATAAAGTCGAACATTGAAATTAAAACAAACCACTATTTTGTTATTGTATTTCCGAAATACAATAGTCTATGTTCCCATTCTATCTGGGCCACACCTTACTTAGGGGTCATGATCAACGACAAGCTGAAGAACAGCACTGTTTTGAGCCACCCCTGAAATAGAGAACAGCTCCTCCTTCCCGGTCAGCATATGACCAAAGTGGGCTCGTATTCCAGTCGGCAACACGGGAAAGTAGAGAAAGGAGCTACTTGACAAGAGGCTAAGGACAACAGTGGGGCCTATTTTATAACTACAGGTAAGCAAAGTATCAATTGTACGGATTATCCAAACCCTTCACCAACCGGTATATCACGTACCCTTAGTTAATTCTAAGGTCAAACCCGTGTTTAAATAATGTTTCAAAACTTGCAGTCTTTCATTTCTTTCAACTCTTTCAACACAATGGAAGGTCATTGATACACATATCGAGCATTGGAATTTTCCTCCCCGTATCATGTTTCTTCGAAACAAAACTTTACCATATATCTCCTTCCAATTCAAACTTGATGACATGGCTACTGTCCATTCAAAGGAGCGAATCATAGTTCAACCCGTCAAAAAATGCCCCAACCCACTGTCCCAGTCGATTCTGTGCGGAAAAGTTTCCAAAGAAGCTGTGTTCGCTGTATGCATCTGTAGCGGCAGGCGGCAAGACGGCGAGGAGCAAACGAGCGTACACTCAATCAGTAGAATATATATTTGCTCTTGACCAACAATCTTAGAAAATGTTATTTGCACATTGCTGGAAGTGTTTTCATTTCTCCGACCCAGTCGTCGTCCACCATCAGCGAGCAGGGCTTTGGCTTCGTCATCATCGGTGGCGTGTAGCACACGGAAACCGACCTAATGCTTCTGGTTCGGTATTAGGAACGGCGGATGACCATTATTACGGTTCTGATGGAATGGTAGCACAAGATGGACACATGATTGTAAATATGGAACACGTAATTGAAATTGATGGCCGATAATTGTGCTTGGTAAACGTCCATTATAGGCTTCACCCTCATCGTCGTCGTCGTCGTTGTCGTCGTTGTCGTCATTTGTGTAGTGATTCAAGCTGAAATTGCAGTGGGATTATTTGCAGATTCCAGTAAATTGAACATCGCTTATTCGTCCACGCGGGGGAAGCAACATGTTTGCCGGTGTGGTTTTCGATTTAAACCCCCTTGTAAGCAGTAATTTCGTGCCCCGTCGGCTTTACACTGTGGATTAAAACTGCCAGAGCCTGTACCTGCTGATCGTAATTAATGCACACGTTTGCAGCATACTTTTGTACGAATTCCTGTAGCTTATTTATGGTTGAATAAATAATATTAATTTCTCGATGTCCTGGAAATGTTTCCTTTTTCCTTTCGCTCCCGGACGAAGAAATGCCCACCATTACCGTTCTTTGGGGGAAAACAATTATATCATGAGTTTGAGTTTCTCAGAACAGTCATATGATAATTTTCTATTTAGAAGCTTGGGCTACAGTCGGTCATTCTTGTTTGGATTTTAATTTATTTTGGCACATTCGGTACAGAGATAAGTTTACCCATGCCCTACGGTGCCAGGATGATTATCATGAATTTCAACAATTTGAATTATCATAGGGTAGATTGAATCCCTAAAATTTCCTGTCTCATTTACTACCGGGTAAAACGTTAATTCAAGCAGGCATTGTCTTTCCAAGCATTCCGGCAAAAATAACCTCTGTGGTATTCGTCATAATTCGAGATTGGCGCATATTGTTCAACCAATGAAGCCGTCGAAACACACAAATTTCTCTCAGCAAATGATTCCCCATTACCTGCCTACTTCTTGCACGTGGTAGTTCGACGAAAATGGCAGGGCGATCGTTTTCGGTTACGGTTAATTGCAAACGTTTAGTGTTTCCTACCATGGCTACACATAAAATATGATTTCATTAAGTATTGTTTGAAAAATTCATGTTTGCGGATTGTACGTTTCGTTGTGTGCTGAACGGAACATTGGTATTGGCTGTCTTCTGTAGAAATGCTAATCATGCACCCTGGAATACAAAATTTCTTTTTTATCGACTCGTGAATTCAAAAATGTTTTATAGGGAATGCTGCAATTTGATGTGGAACACCCTTTATACATGGCTTGCAATCTGCAAAGGATCCGAATGACCTTGCTCGTTGCGCTCCTCTTCTTCTTGTGCCAGTCAGTTCGTTTTCGAGAAACAATTTAACTTGGCTGCCGTCTGACATTCTAACGATCTGCCCAGCCCACCGTAGTCGACCGATTTAAGCGATGTGAGCGATGAGAGATTCTCCCAGCAACTGATGCAATTCTTGGTTCATTCCCCTTCTCCACGTTCCTTTTTTGATCTCCACTCCACCGTAGATCGCAGGTCGATTTTGACGCTCTCAACTCATAGCTCTTTAAATAGTGGAGCAAGAGCGATGGTGTCTTTGGCAAAGTTGGTGGATATGACAAGCTTCATATTTTGACGGCATGATTTTTGTGATCAATCCCCTGAGTTAAATATTCAGCTTTTTTAGTATTTTGAGATAGAGAGTTGATGAGCTCAGCAAAGTTGTAGAAAAAGTCAATGCAAATAACTTTGCTGAAGACATATTAATCTTATGTTTCACCCAATTGGATATCGCTCACTATATCACACTTTCATAAAAACTAACCTCCAAAAACAAATTTTTCACCAATTTTTTTACGGATTTTAAGGACAATATAACTTTCTGCAACGTTATTTGGAATATCAAAACACAAAACTTTCTAGAACATACTATGCCTGCATTATTTCAGTGGGCTGAGTTATTGAGCTCAAGGATACCAAAGGTCTCCGATTTACAGTTCATTTGCAGTTTTTTTCAAAAAGTCAATTTATCTTCGCAATAACTACTTTAAAACCAATTTGCCGTTCAATGTATTTACTGGAGGAGAATTAGGTTTAAAATGCTTTTTCAACTAACCATGATAATATAATATGAATTTCATTTCAAAACAACATTTCACGAGTTCATAAAGTAGAAATAAAACCTTTGATAGGAGTAAACGGAATTTTTATAAAACAATGTTTTAAGGTCCTTGTGAACAAACTGTGTAGGTTCTTATAACCCTGACTAAAACATGAAACCTATTGGCAGCTCTTGGTTCTATTATAAAACCAAATTTACTTCTACTGGATTTCATAAAGCTTTAATAAAACCTAATAGAGCTGGATGGTTTTTTGGATTATGACAACAGAGAAAAAACATTTTCGACGTGAATCCTAGAGAGTTTGAGTTGTTTAGTGGAATATCTGTAACTAGAAATGAGAAGAAAATTTAGTATTTTCCATTTAATTCCAACTACCTTTGCTTAAAGGGTGATACGGTCAAAATTTGGTCAAGGGAAAACGCGTGTAAATCGGTGAAATCGTTTATTTAAAAAATCAAATTAAATTTCTTTTTCAAGTTCAATTAGTATAAAATTCAGGAAAAATATTCAGTTAGGCTTCCGCTTTTCCAAATCCGAATTGCCGGGCCTTACGCTTGACTCCTGCCATCAGATTTTGTACAGCCACCTTGTCCACCTTCTTCGCCGCAGAAAGCCAGTTTGCCTTGAACTGCTGCTTGTCCTTAGCAGTTTTTTGGTCTTCTGTATGTTCCGCTTGACAATAGCCCAGTATTTCTCAATTTGGCAGAGCTCTGGCGTGTTGGGAGGGTTCTTGTCCTTGGGAACCACCTGCACGTTGTTGGCGGCGTACCACTCCATGGCCTTTTTACCGTAATGGCAAGATGCCAAATCCGGTCAAAACAGTACGGAACAACCGTGTTTCTTCAGGAAAGGCAGCAGACGTTTATTCAAACACTCTTTCACGTAAATTTCTTGGTTGACAGTCCCGGAAGCTATGAAAATGCTGCTTTTCAAGCCACAGGTACAGATGGTTTGCCAAACCAGATATTTCTTTGCGAACTTTGACAGTTTCGTGTGCTTGAAAATATCTGCTACCTTTCCCTTCCTTTTGCCGTATAAAACTCCTGTCCCGGAAGCTGCTTGTAGTCGGCTTTGACGTAGGTTTCGTCGTCCATTACCACGCAGTCAAACTTCGTCAGCATCGTCGTGTACAGCCTCCGGGATCGCGCTTTGGCCGTCGTATTTTGTTTATCATCGCGATTTGGAGTCACTACCTTCTTGTAAGTCGATAGTCCGGCTCGTTTTTTGGCTCGATGCACGGTTGTAGACGATACACCCAGCTTATTTGCGGCATCTCGGAGAGATAGGTTAGGGTTTCGCTTGAAACTACCGGCAACTCTCTTTGTCGTCTCAGCGGCTTCCGGTTTTCGATTTCCCCCCGATCCAGACTTCCTGGCTGTCGACAAACGTTCCCCAAACACTTTAATTACATTTGTAACGGTTGATTTGGCAACTTTTAGCGATTTTGCCAACTTTGCGTGCGAGTAGCTCAGATTTTCGCGATGCGCGAGCAAAATTTTGATACGCTGCTCTTCTTGCTTGGACGGCATTTTGACAACTGAAGAGTCAATTCCAAAATCAAAATAGGAACAACATTCTACACACACACACACCTTCAAAATGAGGGGTGTTCAGGTTTTTTAAATGCAAAATTGAAAGAAATACGTCAAGTTGATATTGACCAAATTTTGACCGTATCGCCCTTTATCTTGACAGATACGCGTATTTCGTCTACAATGTGTAGACTTCTTCAATGACTCGCAGTCAAGTTATTAGTACGAGACACTGAATAAGTCTACTTTGTGATTAATGTGGACAACTGACCATACACAACATGCATAAGGCGTAATCCATTACCTCTCAGGGAGAAGAGAAACATAAATCGTGTTCTTCAAGGTGAGTCACAAGTGGAGATCCAGTTCGTACAATGCGGTAAAACCCCTAAACGATTGGCAGCGTTGCAACTATTCTTATACGAGGACGAATTCCTACGAGTCGACGAACGTCTTCAAAATTCAAATTTTCCATTCTATGCTAAGCATCAAATACTGCTTCCTCAACAGCACCATGTTACAGAATTGCTAAAGGAAAATCCACAAAGAAAAAAATCCACTAAGACCAATCCGGATTGTTGGCATCCATCGGTCAAAAGTTCAGGCTTGTCAATACTCGTTCCACCATTTTTTGTATAGATTTTCATGTTTTCCAAACCCCTTGAAATCTTGGAGAGTGTCATGGCCAGGTGATAGATCGTCCTGTTTAATACTTAATATTGCATTAGAGAGTGTGATTCGAAGGTTGCGGATAGACACATAGAGTGGTACAATCTTCTGCAATTCCGTCCAACTTTTTGGCTTAAACGATGACGTTGATAAAGTAGCACGCAACTTTACAACGATGGCGGAAATGTAAATCAGACTTAAGGCCAAATCTTTTCATTAATGCGTTAAAAACAACATACTCGAGGGGAAGACACTTAGGAGAAAACCATGTTAGTCTCCAACCACGAGTTCAGATCGTAGCCTAGAATTGTGTATCTGAGCTCATTGGTGACCGCCGATAATGACACCTCCAGAGAGATACAATAGCGCATTATGACGGCAAATTGTGCCTTATTTGGACTCCGAATGACGTTGAGATGCAAGGCACGTTGAGGACGATCTACGAATTGCCGTCATTGCGGATCCTCTACACTCGACTACCGTAGGCTGGGCCTGTCGTGTAAATGTCAGACGACAGCCCATTTAAAGCTATTCTCAATAATAATCCAAAGGGCACAAGAAAAAGAGATGTAAGGGTACCAGAGCAAGACCGAATAACTTGATAACTTGCTTCGGTATTTAAGAGCTCAGATTAAGAGGTAAAATTCCTGAGGATAATACCATAAAATTGTTCCCACAATGTTATGCGAATACCAGATTGAGGTAACACAATACCAAAATAGTACCTCTCAGGTATTCTCAGGTATCCAAAATAACAAGTTTTGTTATTCGAGAGATATTTTGCCTGTAAATCTTAGGTATTTTGTTTAGGTATTTTACCTCTTAATCTAAGCTCTTTAATACCAAGGCCAGTTATCAAGATCAAAATTAGGTATTCATATGTATGTTGTTGTCTTCTGCTATCCATTTCCTCCAAACTTGGCTTAAAAAGTGTTATAGTTTTTTAAATATTTTTATTCGTTTTTTGTCGTCATTTTGTGTACAAGCGCGAGAAGGATCTTTATGTTTATTTCATTAAAACATATATGACTATCCACCCTACCCCATTCCTGAAACAACGAACATATTCGCAAATCATATGAACCATTAATGTATCTACGCTGAATTTTCAGTGTACCACCCGCAACGGCCTACATTGGAAAGGGGCCCTAACTGCCTGTGCATAGTAGTTCCGAATTTGTTTCGCGTTTTGCACACGGTACTAAATCATATTTATTGCTGCAATTAGTGTATTTGCTGGATGGCTTGTCTTTTGAAAAATTGCTCTATATATTGCCTTGCTTCCGGTCTTGGTTACGACGAAGGCCACGTGAGTTCATCGGGCATTGTTACTATTATGTAATGAGTGGTGCAAAACATGTATCTTTATGTTTACTGTTGTTGTCAAAATAGAGGCCTTGGTTTTATGTGATTCTAATGTAGGGGAACGATTCCGGGATAGTTGTAATTCGGAATAATAAATAATTCATCACCTAACCACACAAATCAACTCATTTTCATGCTTGGTATACTCTTTATCCCACGAATTGACTGGAAATGAATTGGGAATTTAAATTTTCTGAATTTGAGTGACATTTACTCACATTAGGTATATGGAACATATTTTTTATCGAATAAAGCTGTGCTTTATAGATCTCCACTATGAGTTGAACTATAGACAAGTTCGAATTTAAGACTCTACATTTGATCAGCAGCTCCGGTAGAACACACTCGAATACTTTTTTAACAAGATTAAGTTTACGAAATATGCAATTTACATAATTTTTTTTCGAACCAATCGGCAATAAATGGACTGTTGTCATGCGATTCATTTGATGGTGAATCCAGCTATGCATCGGCAATCGTAGCAATCCATTCGTGTACCGAAAAAAATGACAGCGTCATCAGTTGATTTGCAGCAGCCATGGCAACTATGAAAACAGTCATGCAACTACGCTCGATTGTTTGGAACGAAGAAGCTGGACTCGTGAAGCACTTCGTGTCCGACGGACATAGCCGATTCAGCATTTACAACATCATCTTTCTTCTGGAGAAAGGCAAGAGCGTTGAACGAATTTCGGCCCGACAGTGCAGCAGAACTGACCCCGGCCCATTATGGTAAGAGATCACTGGAGGAGAAGGTAGAATCTATACCGAGGACCAAAGACCGGAGACCGTCATACCTAAGACCAATAATTTCAAGGCCAAAATGGAGGAGCAGCTTATCGCCAAGACCACGAACAAGCTGTAAAACATGCGGACGTCCATCTATATAACGGGCTAAGGACCCGGTCGATTGCCGTAAGGGCAGGTAGGGCATCGAAGCAATTTTGTAGAAGCCCTAATAAACGTTAGATTTAGGAAAAAATTGTAACATCGAATTATCTTTCGAGTATCTTTTTTTCGATGGGCTCTTTCCTCAGTAATATTGATGTGCACTCAAAAAAATCGACACGTTCTTTCCACGTAAAATTTCATGTAACTTTCACCTGAACACGTAACCAAATCTTCTTCAGTAAAATCAGGTGAACAATACGTGTATGTGAATTGTACGTAAGAAATCACGTAACAATTATGTGATTTTCACGTAGAATGAGGGTATACGTGAAAATTACGTTGCTCTTACGTGATTTCCATGCGTTTATTACTGGTTTTGGCAGCGGATGAGAATTACATAGTGTTTCACGTGAAAACAACGTGTCAATTTTTTGTGAGTGTGGGATTTCTTCTTGGCTGGAACACCTTTCTTGGTGAGCTGAAGCCACGCTTAAATAAATCTAGCTGGATATGTTGATAGACAATGTGTTCAAGACTATTGACATTCGTAAAGAATTGACTGTTGGATTCACTGAGAAGGAGTTTCATTAAAACTAGGAACGTGGCGCCATTCTTTTTTTGTTATTTCTCATTTCAAAGAGCCATAATAAAAATCCACACATAAACATGGTACACAAACAATCTTAAACGGCTTCATTCTCGATCATTTTTCAATAATAGATAGGGAATAGGCTTGATGAAGCTTTACTTTGCCGCCAAAAAGTATATCTTATAGATGGCCAACGACGTTGATATAGTAGCTTACAGAAGACTCAAATAATTATTGTTAGGCTGCACATGTATGAAAGACTTTGATGCGCTTTAATGACTTAGAGATTAGGATTGGACAAATAAATGAGGCAATGAACGGACAAGTGAACGTAAACTTTTCTAACAACAAAATTCTTAACAAAATAACGCAGAAGACAAGAGCTGACTGAGGCGGACAAAGTGAAAGGTCAATCAAACGAGGTAAGACGAAGTATGCATCGATTAAATTTCAGAGCACATAAGACTAGACAATCTATTAACTCAAATTATAAACGACTGAAGAAGTTACAAAATGCTCTCTTGACCGTAACACTGACTTACTAATAAGATAACATTAAGAGACGCAATGACCTCCCAAAATGTTTTAAAGAAAACTTCTCTCATGAGTCCCAGCAGTACACCATAAAAATGATACTGGGACTACTGAGACTTGTTACATCAAACATCACTAAAACTGGTAGAACTCGAATATTTCAACGACAAAATGACAACTTATTTTTGATTCGAGAAAACTGCTCAAAAAGCCTTTCGCAGCACCTAAATGACGAAGTAAACTACAAAAGACTGAAGAAACAAACTATATTACAAAAAGACAGAGCAAAGCGACACCATGCTGAAGGTGGCTGGGTTAGATTCCTGGTCTGGTCTAGGAAATTTTCGTTAAGGAAAATTTATCGACTCCCTGGGCATAGGGTATAATGGTACTTGCCACTCAATCATACTAACGCAATACTGGTACCTGCCATAGAAAGTTCTTTATTAAGGACTGTGGAAGTGCAAGTAGAACAAGTTGAGAGCAAGCAATTAGTGAATTGTGAAAGCAATAAGCTTGAAGTGCTAAAAGAAGAAGAAGGAAACACAGGAACATTTTACATTTAGGCTCGAAATAGTAGATATGCATGATTTATAAATAAACTTCCCAGCTTTTGGCATTTGACTTATGCTTTCAACTCGTATTGTTCATGGTACCGTTTCTTCTCATTTTAACAAAAAAATAGTTCATGGAAAAGAAACGAAAAATTTATGATACGTACTACCACCCATTGTTGCACGGAAACTTAGTCCGACAGCAATGGGCTCTCCTCGCTGTTAGACTTGATCAAGCTTTAATAACCACTGATTATCCTTATCATGCCATTGTGTGAAGGGCCAAACAGGGGTTGGGTGGATCGATAGGCAACATCACCTATACGTATCCACAGGGATATAAAGAATCTCCTTCCAACAACAAGAATGAACAATTGGTCAAAATAGTAAGTCATCTATACATGAGGATGCCCCAATGGGCGGGGAGAAGAGCCCACCCTCTATTCACAAACTGTTAGCAATGGGGAGTTGGCATTCCCACTCTCCCCATCTAGAGTGCTTCAATCAGGTGCCCTGATGGTCCCTCCCATTCCCATGAAATATTTATATAATAATGTATATATTTAGGTAAATGAAAATACTACAAGCATTCGTATCTATTATATATGATCTTCATTCGGTTGATCCTGAAATCCAAGAAATGTTGTAGAGTGTTAAAGTGTAGAGTTCTGTGGTTCCGCTTTTAAGCATGTTTTCGTTCGTTTTCAGCAATTCACCAAAATCTCGATTTGAGGTATCCTGCAAAAATTTGTTACATCTATTGAAATTAAATAAAATGATTGTATTCACAATTTGCAGCTTGATGCTGATTTTAAGACCTAAACTATGAAGTAAAATCAATAAAATCAAAAGTATCAATTATGATCATATTGTGAGTAATGGTAAAGTCATGACAAGGATTGAACTGTAAAAGCAGACAATAGCTTAATATATACAGCGCTGTCTGAATCAGATTCGCTCGAATTTAGTAAAATGTTCATTTGCAAAACGGTTATGGAAAATACATTCAATAATAAGTGCAAAAGCCTATCTCAGACTCCGTTGCAACCTCCTGCTTTAAGGCATCAGACACTTCTAAATCACAAGAAGAAAAGAAGGAATCATAATGATAATTGGACCTATGAAACAAAAGTATACGCAACCTACTAGGTCAAACAACAAAATTCTTCCTATGGTTAACATATAAATAACAATAACACATGTTGAATCCGATCGGCGCGACCAACCGAGTGCCAGGGCTTCCTGAATCGTCCTGATATAGCCTGCAAAGTTTCAAACATCATTTCTATATTCGTAAATCAATTTTCAGATATAGAATCGTTTATTTATCTGAATCCTTTGTTCTGCAACAGTAAACAGGCATCTCACCTTATTCCTGATCTAGAGTAACCTTTTAATTCAAACCCTACCATACAATTTGGCGAGTAGTCACATAATCTTCTTCGTATGTATTAAAGTGTGTATGTACTTAAGTAAGGAAAAATACCATGCGTACTCTCATATAATTTCCTATTCAATACGGCTTCCTCTTCCTTTATTGATTCTGCGCGTTCTGTGTGAAGCCTCATGACGTTTAGTCCACGCACACTTATACACCATCTGAATCCAGTGAGTCACATAGCCACTTTGCATCGGTGATTGCCGGCAGGCCGCAGTGAAGCGTAAATAAAATGAAAGGAACGAGGCAACATTTCCCTTCGAAGAATTTTTGAGAATCAGACGGAGGATGCTTATTGGTCACTGCGTTGTGAAATAAATAATTAATCATACATGTGTGCGTGTTATGTGTGGAGTACTTCTTATTGTTGGTTATTCAAAATTTACCGCATTCGATGTCTTTTGTTTCAGTATTTCAGATTTATCTGGGCATAGTTGATAAAACTATTTGTTTACGTTTCCTTAGCTTCCTAATATTTTTCATTTTCATTTTATGTTGATGTTGATTGTTACTGATTTCACGATATTTATGAAAACTATCATTTTTACCATTGATTTCCCTTATAATCAATGTATATATTATTATTATTTATTATACATATTTTCGTTTTTATTTCATAGGCTGCGTATGTATTCATCTATGTAATTTTTAGCCCACGCTGTGTGGTAATGATGTTGTTGGTGAACGTTACTGAGTTTATGATTTGTATGACTACTTTCATTTTCATCATTTTGATATTATGTTTTTATGTATATTTTTATTTATATTTTGTAGGTCCATTCATATTAACTCTCATACCATGCATTTCTAATATGTTTCCTATTACTTCCTATTTCATGCTATATATAAAATTTTTTTTTGATCACATGAAACTTAAACCATCGCTTCACCCGCTACTTGTTTTAACTGGCGATTAATTCTTGATTTTTTTTTCAGATATATATTGAATGTTAAGAAGCAATGTTCTCTACCTGCATACAGTCTGTTTCTCTCTCTCTCTCTCTCTCTTTCATCCCAGCAAACATGCTTACCCACCTTCTGTCATTATCCATGAACGCCAAACGTATACCTCTCCTTCACTCTATACGTACCCTATACATACCTACACCCATACAGATAAATATACCCAATTCTATACCCATACCCATCTCTACACATTTAAAGGCACATATCTCAACGTTTCCCCACTTCTGACTTAACTTTTTCTTTTCCGAAGTTTATAAATTCTTTTTCCTTGATAATCTTCATCTGTTGACACCCCATCCGAAATTTCGCTTTCCTCATTTTTGCGAATTTCTTCTGCTTTCGTTTTTAACTTATCTTTTTCTTGATTAACTATTTTTTCCATTTTTTTTTCCAAATCCTGCTGTAGAGATTTTTTCCAAGTAAGACTTGGTCTTCCTTCCTTTTTCTTGTCGAATTTTAAACTGTATGCGAATTTGAGAGGGTGATTGCGCTCTCTTCGTCTAATATGCCCATAATAACTTATTCTGCCTACCCTAATGCGTCTATTTACTGTCTTTCCCTCGCATAGTTTCTCACATTAAATTTCATAGTTCTTACTTTTTGACAATTATTGAAAATGTTTCTTAAGTTAAATTTTTCGTAATTTGCTATAGCTGCCCTACTTTCCTTAGTCAATACTGCTACCTTTGTTCCATATGATAATGCTTCCGCCAGAACAGTTTACCTAGTTCCCATCTCGGATGAAACTTTTTACAAAATTCTACCACCATTCTTGAGGTTTTTAAAGTATTTGTTGATCTATGTCTATTAGTTAATTTTCTGTTCAGTGTTTAAAGGGTGTATTCGATAAAAATGGCACACAGAAAATCTTCTGTAACTTTTGAATCGTATGAGTAAAAAACCTAGAAATTTGAGTAGATTTTATCCATAGTGTATTATTTACATCTGCCAAGTTTCATAGTTATACATTCAGTAGTTCCAGTAGTTCCAGTCATGTCGTCGAAACAAGAAATTGTCCGTGAGAAAATTTTGTGCACTCACAATCAAAATCCAGGGGCGTCCCTCCGGTGGATTGCTAAAAGGCTTGGAATTGCAAATACAACTGTGTCTCCTGTAATAAGAACCTTCAAAGAGCGGCTGAGTGTCCAAAGGAAGGAAGGAAGTGAGTGGTCGTAAAAGTGGTCCAATGGACAGTAAAATGGCCAGGAAAGTCGTACAACAATTCAAGAACCGTCCAAACATGTCAATTCGAGATGTCGCTAAAAAGTCTAAGGTATCAGTCGGTTTTGTGCAGAAAACCATGAAGCGTGCTGGGTTACATGTTTACAAAGTGCAAAAAGCCCCAAACCGGAATGAAAAACAAAACATCACTGCGAAAACCCGCGCCCGGAAACTTTACACGAAGCTGCTCACCAAATCCGGTTGCATCGTGATGGATGACGAAACATACGTCAAGGCCGACTTTCGTCAACTTCCTGGGCAAGAATATTTCATTGCCAAGTCGAAGTTCGATGTTCCGGAGGATGTTCGAAAGAAGAAACTATCGAAATTTGCAAAGAAGTTTCTAATCTGGCAGGCGATTTGCGGATGTGGTGAAATAAGTGCTCCCTTCGTCACTTCCGGAACAATAAACAGTGCGATTTACACGGAAGAGTGCCTTAAGAAGCGTCTCTTGCCATTCATTAAGAAGCACAAAGGATGAACTCTGTTTTGGCCTGATCTAGCATCCTGCCACTACGCTCGAAACGTATTGGAGTGGTACCGAGCCAACGGAGTCAATTTTGTGCCAAAGGATATGAACCCACCAAATTCACCGGAACTTCGTCCAATTGAAAAATTCGGGCAATTATGAAAACGAAACTTCGCAAACATCCCAAAACTATAAAAACAGAGCTAGAATTGAAGAAAATTTGGGTAAAAACAACAAAAACACTGGGAAAATCGGTTGTACAAAATTTGATGGGTGGAGTGAAAAGGAAGGTGCGGGCATTCGAGATGGGAGACGAAATTGAATAAAACAAATGTTGTAAATCAAAACTCATTAGTAGTTCTTCATTCCCTGAAAATTTCAAGAAAATCCGATAATCAGTTTAATTTTGATGAGTATATATGTGTGTGCCATTTTTATCGAATACACCCTTTATACCCTTCTTAAAATATCAACTAGTACCTCAAATGTATCCTCATCTGCATTCTTAATATATCCTTATATATTCTTAATAATATATAATATAAGTGTTAATTATAAATCTAATTTCATCTGAGGCCGGAGGGTTTGGTAGGGGTACATAGTCATGTTCCTCACAAAATTCTAGCTCTGGCCCTTGACATTCTTCCCAGACACGTGTACTGATCTTAGCTAATTTGCGATTTTTCTATTTTATAAAGCTTTTAAGATAGTCATAAGTTTCCTCAACTCGCATTCCTATATCAAAATAATTTAATTTTCTAAAGAATAACATAGTTTGCTTTTCTTTATGATTTTTTAGCTTTGTTTAGATCTTGTTTGCAATTGCATAATTTGTATTTATAGTTTTGCATGTCAGGATGTTTTTTGGAAGTTTTTAATGCTTTTTTTAAATTATAAAAGGCTTTTCTTCTGTTGGGCGTGCTTGGAATTTTGTTTCCTCTTAGTGTGCTTGAAGCAGCCGTTTGTAATTTTTTTTCAAGATTATTGTAATTCTGAAATAAAAAAAACAAACAAGAAATATGGCAAAACAATGTTCATTGAATGATGCATCATTTCACTTATTTTGGAAATTTGATTTTTTCGTGTACCTAACATGTGTGGCATAAGTCCTGGGAATACTTTCAGGCGTTTTTTGACAGCATTAACAAACACACAGATGTCAACCAATGTTCTTGTCACGTTCATCTGTGTTCCTACTGAACTGTCAAACTCAAATTGCGCAGTAGTTTCCATTAAAAATGTCGTACAAGCTGGATTTACGAGCACAAGTCGCCAATCTTTTTGGACGGCTTAGTACAAATGAAATTTTGAGCGTGTTCAAAGACGAGCCAATATCAAAATAAACAATATACCGTATTTTGAAAGATTGTCGTGATGGTAAAGAACCGGAAAATAAAAAGAAAAGTGGTCGCCCAACAAAATTGAGTGCCAGCACAACGAAAAAACTGCTGTCAAGCGCTGAAAACAAGGTTGGCCAATCAACACGCAACTTAGCACGAAAATTTCAGGTTTCAAACATGACAGTCCATCGGATTTTGAGAAAACATAACGTAATCTAGTGGAAACGTCAGCGTGCACCAAAATATACACAGCACCAACTCGTAAAAATACCAAAATGCTGCCGTGCACTTCGTCGCGAGCATTTTGCAAATGGAAAGTGCATAATTTTGGATGATGAATCTTACTTCACGTTTTCGCACCATGAATTAAGTGGCAACGAGGGTTTCTATACTGCTAACATTAAAACAACACCAGACGGTGTTAAATATGCCAGCAAATCGAAATATGAGCCAATGGTGTAAGTGTGGGCAGCCATGTCATCGGAGGGTATCTCGGCGCCTTTGATACGCCCAAACAAGGCCAAAGCTGTCAATTCTGACGTGTATATCAGCCAATGCTTGCGGAAATTGAAGCAATTCATCAACAAATATCACGTTGATGCCGAAATCATGTTTTGGCCGGATCTTGCAAGCTGTCATTACGCGAAAAAAACATTAGATTCGCTAACTGAGCAAAACATACCATTTGTACCGAAAAAGGACAATCCACCTAACGTGCCTCAGGCTCGTCCAATTGAAAATTTTTGAAGTGTTCTCAAACGTATGGTGTACGACAATGGCTGGGAAGCTAACAATGAGCAACAATTGGTTAATCGAATCAAGCGGAAGATGAAAGAAATAGACATAGACACCGTACAGAACCTGATTCAACATGTTCGCCGTACACTGCGTAAAATCGAAGATAATGGTCCATTGAGCGTACTGTAAATATATTTTTCAACAATTTATTAATAGAATAAAATACCCTGAAGAGCATTTTAAAATCCGATTGTTTGATTTCAAGTACCATGCTTTTGAATTTTTCCCAGGACTTATGTTACATATGTTATCTACATTTTTCCAGCTATTCTATCTATATTATTATCCTTTTTAAATATTTATATTACTTTTAATTTTCAAAAACATATGAGAGATGTGTTGGGATCTCGCGATCTGTTCTATATGCAATCTATTTGTGTTTTTTCAAATGTCTAGAATAAGAATTTAATCTGCTTGTGTTTTTGTTTTTCTTTATTCATTAGTTGGTGTTTGTTTTGTTCCGACATCTTGAGGAGTCTCACCGTCGCCCAATGGTTACCACATCCGACAGAACACAAAAAGGGAGCCCTGACCATTCCGCATCAAGTTATTGTGCTGGCGACAACTATCTGATGAGACTACAGAATCCTATTCCCATGTTCCTTTGTCCAACCCATCCCCAAAAAATGTGACCTATTTTAACCTCGGGTAAACCGCGAGTAAACGGCCCAAGTCCTACTAATCCTAGTATTTAGTCATAACGTTATAAAAAAAATCAATGAGCTCTCAGCTCCGTAAAGCTAACGCAATTGAGCCTCCCAAATAAACGAACTAGTTAAAAAAAAATCGAAACTAATGGCACTCCTCCGAACAATTTAATACATTCTGGTGATGTCCTTCAAACTGACCTGGGCTGGAACATTTTTCAGTGACCTCTCCTAATTTCTACCTTGTCATGTATGATTCCTTGTCACTGAAATTTATCAAAGGGGTTTTCACCAAACCTTCATCAAGAAAAAAAAAACTTTAGATCTTCCCGAGTTCTTCCTTCAAAACAATGCATAGAACTGTATCGTTAGTTTTCGAAGTCTGCCCGTAGATCATTATAAATAACAAACAATCATCCATCCCATCCTAGAACGTCTAGCGTATATAATAATCCATTCCTTCCGAGAATCCTGTCGATCAACAACCCTAGATTAGAGATAGCCTTGTTTGTTGTCTTTTCTTCTAATCGTACACATCCCAACATCAAACGAAATCAAGAGGAGTGAATCGCATCATTTCAAAACACCGAGAAAAACAACAACATCCAATTGGAAACAGGAAAACCAGTTCAAAAGACATCATCATTCCTTTTGACAGTTATCAATAATAACATCTCATGTTCCATGCAGCCATTTCTTTGCTATCTCTCTCTCTCTCTCGCTCGATTTTATTCATTCCCATATTTACTCGAATGCATGATGGATTTAATATGTTCCCATTAAGTAGCATCCCTCGGCAAAGATTCCGCAGCTAATGATTTAATGAGCTCCGGTTGTTTCCGATGTCGTATTTGGGAATAATTCATGAGGGAATTGCGAGACCGAGCAGACCTGAGTAGGAAATTATGGGGGAAAAATGGCTGCCCCAGTTTACAGTCGTGCGGGCGGGTGGCAGATGAGTTGTACTTTCACAACTCACCCCTGTGGCAAGAAGGCGAACGCAGCTTACGCGATGTAGCGGAAGCTGCACAAGACAACAATTTATGCGATTCGCACACAGTCAACTTGTTTGTTGACTTTTAATAAGAGAGTGATTTTCCTTTTATTAGCCTTCCCACGCGGCTTCTTGAGCCATTGTTATGGGATGATTAAATCGTGCGCCCAGAGTAATCCACTAGGTGGGGTGTGTTCCGTGTGTTGCTGAAGTACATGGATAGTGGATTTGGAGGAAAACCTGAAAAATTTTCCCGGTTGTTCAAGATGTGCAATTAGTTGCTTCTGATATCAGCACTTTTCACCACAATCCGAACGCAATATCCCATCTACTAGATTGTACAACAGTAACCGGAACCGTAGTAAGGCGGTATGTATTTTTAATTAGAATTTCATTATGGTCGCACCGCTTGTTGCAACGTGGTAACACTTTATTGCGAGCAATTTTCAAGTACTGTCCAGCAAAGTTGTGAGCGCACCAACAAAGGAAGCTCCGCAAAAGGCAGTAGAAACAAACGTTATATTGGCTTCGTATCTTTACTGCTTCATCACTCCATCGAGTCCAGTCCTGGTAGAGAAGGCAACTTTAGCATACCCGTCCGGATAAATGGTTCCAGCTACTCGTTGAAAGGCACAGTTTGCTACACCGATTTAGCTTGCCTGGAACACGGCCGGACTCTCCGAATCGCCTAGCTGCAGGCTCCAGCCGTTGGCTTCGTTGTTTAGGCAAACCAACTCCTGGTCCAGTCTGAGCCATCAAAAAAAACTGCATAACTCATCGTCCTGTACGTACATGGTGTTGAATTTCAGCTGTTCCGAAGGCGGCAGATCCATTCCCACGCGACCATGCCCAGATATAACCACCCTCATCACCATCTTTAAGCTTCACCGTTGAACAACTCCACCTTCGCCATAGTAAAGCATCAGTTAGATCCACCAACATCTTAGCTCGATCAGTGCAACGTCATTCTTGTCTATCACCGTAGTTTTCATGAGGGACAGACCTTGGAATACCGTGAAGTATCGACCATCTATGACGAAACTCGAGGGAACCGGCAGAGACTTCAAGTCCTCGGCGGCAATCTCACGATCAAAGTTAGCATTCCAAAACCATCACAAAATCGTGATTTTCCAGCATTTGACGCTGAGCTACACGCGAGGTCTCCCTCGTCCAGCACGCAATGGGCGGCAGTGATGATCCATTTACGGTCTGGTGATCGATCCCCCACAGCGGAAGCGATCGCTCGAAGAACAAAGCGACCTGATAGGGATGGTGCCCGGCGAATTCTACCACCGACGATTTTCGAGGATGCCGGCAGTGCAATTGACAGCGATGACAGGGCGAGGGCAAGGCACTGAAAAGAAAAGCAAGCGCTGCATTGTGGACAGAAATGCGAGGCTATGAATTAAAAGGGTAAACAACCAATCTGGAGCTCAAGAGGGTGATGTTTGTGTTTTTATAGCTGAAGCATGAGAGGATTACAGTGGATTTTGTGCCTGCCGATTTGGGCTTATCAGACGTTGGATCATCACTATCTGGCATTTCGAGCATGTGTTTAATCGCTAACTTATTTGAAGAGAATGTTGAAGTGCTTTATGTGAGATCCCCTACAACTGGTCGTTCACATTTGTCTGATCTTGTTTTAAAGCTCTATTCAAAGTAAATCTGGACGCACGGTTTAATACACCACCGCGTCCCTGGTGGTTGGGACAAAAAACGTTTGACAAGCATTTCTTGATGTTTCATGGACAAAGAAATTGTGAAAAGTTTTTCTTGAATGATCGACTCGAACTTACGGATTATGGAACTTGAGAAAGGAAAATAATTGTGCACAAAAATCTAGAGAATCTTTCGTGGTCTGCCTCAAAAACAGCAAGAGTGTTAAAATTCCCAAAGTCAACGGTGTATCTTGTAATCAAAAGTTACAAAGATACTCTGAATGTGGAAAGAGCACAGCGCATCTATCATAGAAGTGGCACTAGGGACAAAAAGCTGATAAGAAAGGTATTGAGGTACGTGAAAGCAACCGTAATTTGGCAAAGAAATACGATTCCAACTCTTTGTGCCAGTGAAGATCCGAATCGCTTCCTGAAATAAAATTTAGTGGCTTTTTGCACGATTACTATAAGAACGAATTTTGACGAAATTTGATGACTGTATTTTAATGGATGACGAAACATATCTCAAAAAGAATTATAAACAAATCACCGGATGAAAACTTTACCTAACAACTGAACATGGGGATGTTCCTCCCAGGTATAAATTTGTTTTTGCTGATAAGTTTGCTCGGGAAGTTTTCATCACATCTAAAAGGCATCTCGAATAACGTCGAAGGAAACACAAGACCAACGTTATGTTTTGGCCGGATCTATCCAGCTGCCAATTTCGTCGCCAAAGGGAATAATCCTCCGAATTGCCCTGTGTTCAGACCGATCGAAAATATTGGGCAATTGTCAAGCGAAAACTTTGCGGATTTCGTTTAAAGTGGAATCAGTTCGCCGGTACAGTGTCACTAGCGACAGTGCAGATAATGATGGCATCGATCACAAGTAAAAAGTGACAGTTAATTCAAAATGGTGAAATGTTTTAACAATTTCTTATGTATAGTTTGAAAGCTGAATAAATACCCTTTTGTTTGACGTTTTGATTAACCGTGTTGTTTAATTCTTGAGTTATGATCACTTGAATGCGTCTAAATTTACTTTGAATCGTGCTTTAGCTCAGTTTACTTATTTAAACAGGTTCTTTCGAATCTAATTTACAGAGCTAAGTTTTTGATTTTAATATCTTGCATTTTCCTAAGAATAAAACTAACGGGGTTGGGATTAATTGCGGTCGTTTGTTATGTTTGGAAACATTCAGGTGGTAGTTTTAAATGTAATTTAAAAGAAACTCAAGGTTACACAGACAAACAAACCCAGTAAGCACAAATCTTTTTCCCAATCAAGTGAATCGAACAATAATTTAAGATTAGTATTAGTCTTGATTTTGAGATTTTCTTCGGATAACCTTTAGAATGGCCTCTTCTCTTTCCAAAGGCGAGCTATGTTTGTTCTACACGCTGTTGAGGTCGACATCCGATAATGGGTTTTTTTTCCACAGGTAGCCATTTGAAGTTACTCGCTCGAGAGATGGTGTGAAACGAAAAGCGGCTAAAACAGGAACTCGAGATGCAGGACATGGAACTTCTGGCTCGCCGCGAGATGCAAAGCTGCGAGCAATTCAGCAAGATGAAGACCGAGCGTTCCAGAAGCAGCTAAGAACTGTAAATATTTTCATTACGTTGTCAAAGATTGTGATCAGTCATTTTCAGTCCAACCGTGAACAATGTGTAATCCAATTGCAAATGGTTTGCTGGAAGCAATTGATTGTATAATTTTAAGTGAAGGAGATGACTGTGAAGTAGTGCAACAAAACATTGAATACAACTGTCCCTTGAACTGTTGTTGAGGCTACACGAGAAACACCGAGCAGGAGGATCGCGACATGCATTCAAACCAAACATCAACAGAGGTGCCAATGAAAGACTGTGCGACGGTTTCAGTACTATTTTTCAGGCAATGACAATGGCGTTTCGACCATGGAAATGTCCCGCAAAGCTGTTCACAAAAATTATTAAAGACATGCGACAGCGAGCCAGTATTTCCATGCAAAACCGAGATTGCAGCCGGTAAATTTGGATTAACCAGCTATCAAAAATGCACAGCCGCAATCCGTCAGCTGACATACATGTATGGTATGCCAGCGGATCCTGTCGATGAATACGTCAAGATGTCACAGACAGTCAACAGCGTTAAAATGACTTGTGGAGTTTGCCGAAACCACTGTCCGTATCTGCGGTCCCAAATATCTGTGCTATCCAACGACTGCTGATGTTGAGAGATTGTTGCGTGTTGGAGAGAACCGTAGATTTCCAGAAGTGATTGGATCTTTGGACTGCTGTTTGGAAGACTTGTCGTACAGCATGGGCAGACCAGTTCCGTGGAAAAGAAAACACAAACCCACAATTTTCTGGACAGATATGCGTATTTCGTCTACAATGTGCAGACTTCTTCAGTGTCGAGATATTGGTACGTGACACTGAAGAAGTCTGCGCGTGTAGACGAAATACGCGTATCTGTCGAAGATAAGCAAAGGTAGTTGAGATTAAATGGAAAATACTAATTTTACTTCTGATTTCTAGTTACAGGTATTCCACTAAACAGCTCAAACTCTCTAGGTTCCACAATTCTCTTTAAAACAGCGGCAAACTACGATCTCTGGATCTGGCATTTTTTGGGTGCCAATTGTCAGTAGTCACGTATGTTCATGCGTTGATTCATTCCTACAATGCATTCATTGTACTACACTTCCGTTTCATTTTACTCAATCTTTGAGTACAATTGAATACTATCTCTTTTTCTCTCACGAAAATGTTACTGTATCTTCGTAAAAAGGGAAGGTCCATTAATTATGTCACGCAGTAAGGGGTGGAGGCGGAAAACGTGATAATCCATACAAAAATAATTGAAGGTCCATACAAAAAACGTGACAGGGGGGTCACTTTTTGCGTGACATAATTAATGGACGTTCCCAAAGTGTATCTACTCATTGTTATGAGTGCAATCTTGCAATCTTGCATTCATATTTGATTCACGGATGATTCTCTAGCAAGCTAATAGACTATTCACTTGATTCAAAATTAATGTGGATATGGCGTGGGTCGCTTTGATTTAATCATTCAATTATCTAGCTTGGCTGATGCATGGGTTGATTGGTATTTATAAACAATCAGTAGCAGTGATGGAATTCTCACCAAAATATCAATGCATCGTGCGATACGTTTTCACTTGAGAACCTCCCGTTGTTAGTTTCACACGCCAACGTTTTTTGAGTGAACTTTCTGGGATGAGAGAATGAAATATCGCGAACTTTTTCCACTCGAGTCACCGACGCGAGGATATGAAAAAAATCAGACCTTTTTTCTCTTTATATCTGTACACCACATTCGTTCTTGGTAAGCACACTGCACATTTTATAGAAATGGAATCGAGAAAAATGTCTCGCATAAATCTATACACTCTCTCTGCAGTCTGACGAATGTCCGATAGCTGACTGTCTGGCCGGGAAGGTTGGGCTGAATTTGTCCTCAATGCATCACGTAATTCAAGCAGACGTTCCACTCGTATTTTGCGGTCGATGGCGATTGCGAATTTGGAAACCTGCGATGGTCCAAACCTGAATCAGTTTTTATCCATGAGCAATCGACGATTAAAGTCATTGTTTACGTTTGGCACATAGGCCGTTTTCACATGTTTGGATAAAAAATATCGAAGAGCGGGATAAAAACAAACATCGAAACTCGTGTGAACATCGCCTGCGGGTACTCGCTAGAGAAAAAAAAACCCGAGGGGATATTTGGTTGAATACGAGTGAAACGTTTGTGAGATGGAGAAACAAAAGATCTTTGGCGATGAGAAATGAAACGTTTCCTCACTCTGCGCATTCATTAACATTGGATTGTATTTCGTTTGCGAACTTTGAGTGCGAAATTCTTCGGTTATCTATCTTTGCAATGAGCAAAGAGTGAATGTTTTTTGAAAATGATTTTTCCAACAATGATCAGTAGAGTTCTTTTGAAATATTTCTATGCGGCTATGAATGATCGAAGAAGAAATGTCAAAACAAAACACGGAATCGACTAAAATCGTGCACGCATACATACATACATACAATCATACATACATACATAATTTTTGTCTGTTGATTTTTTCGAGTACAATCTTTAACTATCGTACAGTTGGTCATGGTCAGTTTGGAGTCTGGAAAGGGTGCAGCGATCTTTTGGGTTTTGGTTAATGGCCCAGCGAACTGTTGTATCTTGAAAGTCTTCTCAGGGCAAGAGGTCGGCTGTTTAACCACTCCAAATCCCAACTCTCCATTATTTTACCCTATGCAATAGACTTAATTAGCATGTTTTGTTCAACACCTGCCAATCTATCTGCCTCCTCATTAATGAATATACCAGAGTGGCATGGAACCCAGTAAAAGGAGAAATTGTTTTCGGTGGAAAACAATTATGAATCATTAGCCAAGGGTGTCTTTGGAAGTTGGAATCCATTGCGCAAAGACTACTGGCCCAGTCACTAAAGACGAGTAAAGCGAGTAGCACCTCAACACATTCCTACCCTTTCCTTACATAACTTGCATTCGCGTGAAATCACCGGCGCTGATTGCCTTAGTTTGGGATCACCGTGTAACACAATGAGAATGTATGTTAGTCTCAAGCATCATATGTTGGTTCTCTGTTTAATTACAGCTGATCTAACAGTAATGAAGTGGCAACATCGAGTGGTCAATCATGGTCATGCTCAATGTGATTGTGATACGTAGTTAATGACATTATTTTTCATATGAAGTAAACCACCAACACACTTTGTGATTGGTTCAAAGGGCATCCTTACCGTTAGTTTGAATCAATTCTAATGTTTAAGTATATAGTTGTGAATTTCCTTAAATCCAAATAACTGGAGTACAATCTGAAAGCAGAGTTAAGCGAGAATTCAGCATAACCCAACAGTTTTGTTGAATTGGCTGTCGCATAAACGTTCAAAAATGCCAGAACCAAATGGACAGCTTGTAATGACCTCTAGAAGATGCGATGGGGAATTATTGCCCTGATATGTAGCATCTAGCATCCCAAATGTAGCATCTAGTAAAATGTTTCTTGCCTTCTGAGTAAACGAGCGCAAACTCATCGGGAATGATCTCTCATATGCATCCGTCGAACCATTCTGAACAGCCGTTGTGAGAATATCACCATGAAAATATCACATGTGCAAAGCATGTTACCAGTTACTAATGCTTCTCTCCTTTCTCTTGTTCTCTTTCCTATCCCATGGCCGTGAGCGGTGTCTTATGACTAAGTGTGGGTCTCGATAGGCGCTACCAAAAACAGCACTTCAAAAGCAGAAACACCGAGACGATTATATGGACCCTTCATCAAAGGAAGGTTGAAGCAGTAAGTGAGGAATGAGGAAGCCTAACCAATTTTACTTTTAGCCAAACAAGCTAAAACAAACTTCAAGGTAAGATAAATTCAATATCAAGGTAAGAAAATCATACTAATTTCTCTGAATGTTTCATATATTTATGTAACATTATATGTTGTGATAAAGGGAGGGACCATCAGAGTACCCAATTGAAGCGATTTAGAAAGGAAGAGTGGGACTGTTGTTTACATTTCGTGACTAAAGGGCGATACGGTCAAAATTTGGTCAATATCAACTTGACGTATTTCTTTCAATTTTGCATTTAAAAACCTGAACACCCCTCATTTTGAAGGTGTGTGTGTAGTAGAATGTTGCTCCTATTTTGATTTTGGAATTCACTCTTCAGTTGTCAAAATGCCGTCCAAGCAAGAAGAGCAGCGTATCAAAATTTTGCTCGCGCATCGCGAAAATCCGAGCTACTCGCACGCAAAGTTGGCAAAATCGCTAAAAGTTGCCAAATCAACCGTTACAAATGTAATTAAAGTGTTTGAGGAACGTTTGTCGACAGCCAGGAAGTCTGGATCGAGGGAAATCGAAAACCGGAAGCCGCTGAGACGACAAAGAGAGTTGCCGGTAGTTTCAAGCGAAACCCTAACCTATCTCTCCGAGATGCCGCAAATAAGCTGGGTGTATCGTCTACAACCGTGCATCGAGCCAAAAAACGAGCCGGACTATCGACTTACAAGAAGGTAGTGACTTCAAATCGCGATGATAAACAAAATACGACGGCCAAAGCGCGATCCCGGAGGCTGTACACGACGATGCTGACGAAGTTTGACTGTGTGGTAATGGACGACGAAACCTACGTCAAAGCCGACTACAAGCAGCTTCCGGGACAGGAGTTTTATACGGCAAAAGGAAGGTACAAAGGTAGCAGATATTTTCAAGCACACGAAACTGTCAAAGTTTGCAAAGAAATATCTGGTTTGGCAAGCCATCTGTACCTGTGGCTTGAAAAGCAGCATTTTCATAGCTTCCGGGACTGTCAACCAAGAAATTTACGTGAAAGAGTGTTTGAATAAACGTCTGCTGCCTTTCCTGAAGAAACACGGTTGTTCCGTACTGTTTTGGCCGGATTTGGCATCTTGCCATTATGGTAAAAAGGCCATGGAGTGGTACGCCGCCAACAACGTGCAGGTGGTTCCCAAGGACAAGAACCCTCCCAACACGCCAGAGCTCCGCCCAATTGAGAAATACTGGGCTATTGTCAAGCGGAACCTAAAGAAGACCAAAAAAACAGCAAGGACGAGCAGCAGTTCAAGGCAAACTGGCTTTCTGCGGCGAAGAAGGTGGACAAGGTGGCTGTACAAAATCTGATGGCAGGGGTCAAGCGTAAGGCCCGGCAAATCGGATTTGGAAAAGCGGAAGCCTAACTGAATATTTTTCCTGAATTTTATACTAATTGAACTTGAAAAAGAAATTTAATTTGATTTTTTAAATAAACGATTTCACCGATTTACACGCGTTTTCCCTTGACCAAATTTTGACCGTATCACCCTTTATGCAGCCGCTGCTATAAGATTAAAATAAATAGAATAAACATGGCTGATGTCTTTTTTAGTTTTGAATTTGAATTTCAAATTGAGCCGTTTTGAGTCATACTCGAGCGATATTGTTTTTTCTAAATGCGTAGAAAATACACATCTTTTATGTTCTCTAAAAGAGTAAAAAGTGTACATATTTTCTTTTCAAAAGGAGTAAAACGAATGCATATTTTACTTTTCAAAAGGAATAAAAATTAGGTAGGGTAAGTAACGGCTTAAGCACCCCGAGACCCTATTCCAAGCACGGGGTTAACGTTAACCTACAACGCTCATTTTTTGCAGTATGGTGCTCCATCTAGTGAAGCACCATACTGCAAAAAATGAGCGTTGTAGGTTAACGTTAACCCCGTGCTTGGAATAGGGTCTCGGGGTGCTTAAGTCGTTACCTACCCTATATCACACTTTTCATGGAAGTAAAAAGTAGGCACATTATGACGTATATTCAGTTTACGCAAAAGGGAGTAAAAGTAATATACTCTTTTTGGCGTAGCCCCAGTTTCCCTCGAAAAAGCATTCTTTATAGTCATAAGTCGTAAATTAAGATTACCGTGCAGTGCCTTCAATGTACTACACTCAGAAAAAAATTCGCAAAATCAGTGGAAAATATCCACTAGAAGTTCACTTCACTTTCATGTGTTTCGGGTAGTTGTAAATACGAAATCAATTGAATCTTATGTGTCCAGTGATATGTAAATTATTAGGCATGTCGAATTTTTTTTTCTATGTGATATTCATGTAGAAGTCACTTATTTAAGTGTTGGAAAATATCTACGTGTGTTTCCAGTAGTAGCTAAAGGAAATATTTGTTCAGTGTATAAATGACAGATATTGTGTACAACACAATCGCCTCTATGGTACAATTCACAGTGACGTCACACCTCAGATTTGAGAGCTACTGGTGCCCTTGTGTTCAGAAATTCGTGTGTGAGAAAAAAGGACGGGGAACACGACGGTTATTTGTATCTCTTATACTCTCATGGTCGAAATTGAGGTTAGCTTTTTCCGTGGAATATAGAGGTTGCTGCACATGGGTTCATTGGTATTAATAAACAATCAGCAGCATTCTTTTGTAATATTTCCATGCGACTATGAATGGTCGAATAAGAAATTTCAAAGCAAAACACGGAATCGGCTGAAATTGTGCTTTCGAGTTTTCCATCCTTGCTTCCTACATACACTGAAAGAAATTTTTTGTTTATATTACGAAATCGGAGGTAGGACTAACAAATCTTTTCGTTGTTTTCTGCAACGAAACTTATTTGTACTTTTAAGAAGTACTACCTTCGTATTAAATGCCACACGCGCAACTGTCAGAAGCACTTAGCATTTGCTGACACAGAGAGAACATTCATTCATTCTACGAAAACAAGACAAAGAGCTACGACTAAATTGTTACCAATAAAAAAGAAACTTCTCTCTGGTGGTTTCATGAACGACAGCTCTACTTTATCGGCTGTTTATCTGACATGGAGTTCGATCGTGTATTTTTAAAGAAGAGCTTTTATTGAGCAGCGCTTTCATTTTGAAGTCAAAAATGTAAGATTTATGTTTTTTTTCTCAATAAATAAACCACTTGGAAAACATTAAAATAAAAAGTTACATATCTATCAATCTATATGATGTATGATGTATGATATGTGCTATCACCCATTGTATGTCTAACATCAATGGGCTCTCCTCTCTGTTAGACTTGATCGACCTTTAAAAATCACTGATTATCCTAATCATGCCATTGTACGAAGGGCCAAAACCGAGTCGGATTCATCGATAGGGAACATCACTCATACGTATCCTCAGGGTTAAAAGAAATCTCATTCCAACAACAAGATCTCGCCCTCTATTCATAAACTGTAAGCAATAATGAGTTGGCATTCTCACACTCCCATGCAGAGTGCTTCAATCGGGTGCACTGATGGTCCCTCCCATTCCCATGGAATATTTATATAATTGTGTATATATTTATCTAAATGAAAAATACTACAAGCATTCGTTTCTAATATGGTCTTCTATCGGATGATTCTGAAATGTAACAAATGTTGTTAAGTGTTAAAGTGTAGAGTTCTGTGGTTCCACGTTTCGTTCGTTTTCAGCGGTAGCAGCATTTCACCAAAATCGTGATTTGAGGTATCCTGAAAAAGTTTGTAAAAATCTTTTGAAATTTTACACAACAAACCTGTATGTCTGTCTGTCTGTCTGTCTGTCTGTCTGTCTGTCTATCTGTTTGTCTGTCTATAAAACTGCTATAAAACTATAAAACTACTAAGCTGATCGGCGTGAAATTTGGTTTGGTTTGGTCTTTGGGGCCGAAGAACGTTCAGGTGATAGTAATAAGAGACTCTGGAAAAGGGGGTCCCATACAAATGAAACACAAATTTCTACATAACGCGAGAACTAATCAAGTAAATGAAATCAAACCTGGCAGGTGGAGGTTTTTAAACGCAATAAGTGTTTCCCTCCCATTTCTGGAAAGGGAGGGCATCTCATAGAAATGAAACACAAACGTCTGCATAACTGGAGAACTAATCAAGGAAATGGAATAATATTTAGCATGTGGGGGTTTTTGGAGGCAAAAAATGTTTCTAAGTGATTTGTGACCCCCCATATTCTGAATGGGGGGGGGGGGGGTACTCATACTAATGAAACACAGATTTCTGCATAATTCAATAACTAATCTAGCAAATGGAATCAAATTTGGTATGTGGAGTTTTTGAAAGCAAGACATGTTTCTATTGTGGTTTGACACCACTCCTACCTCTGAAAGGAGAGGGCTCCAATACAAATGAAACACAAATTTATGCATAACTCGAGAAGTAATTCAGCAAATGGAACCAAATCTGACAGATGGAGGTTTTTGGAGGCGACAAATGTTTTTATGGTAGTTTATGACCCCTCCTACATCTGAAAGGGAGGGCTTTTATGCATATGAAACACAAGTTTCTTCATTACTCAAGAACTTATGAAGCAAAGGAAACCAAATTCAGCATGTGGGTCTTTTTGGAGGCAAGAACTGATTCTATGGTGGTTAGAGACCCCTCCTCTCTCTGAAAGGGGAAGCTCTCATAATAATGAACCAGAAGTTTCTGCATCACACAAGAACTAATCCAAATCCAATTCAAATTAAACAAGAATTCCTGCATAACTCAAGAACTAATCAAGAAATTGAAGCCAAATTTGGCATGTGGAAGTTTTTAAAGGCGAAAAATGTTTCTATGGTGATTTGAGACCCCTTTCTTGTCAAGGAGAGATGGCTCCCATACAGATGAAACAGAAAAATGCTGCACCCGAGAACTAATCAAGCAAATGGAACCAAATTTAACATGTGGGAGCTTTTGGAGGCAAGAATTTTTCCTATGGTGGTTCGAGACCCCTCCTTTCATATGAAAAACAAATATCCACCAAAAATGAATATCGTCCAGGCAACTAAAACACAAAATGTGTATTTCTCGGGTAAGGGTGCTTGAGTTACTTAGTGCTACATTATGCACAAGAAATTAATCTAAAGTTATGTTTTGTCTAGGAAATGATTCTACACCGAAAGAAAATCCATGGTAGAAACTTACGATTCGAGGGTTAAAATAACAACCCACACCTACGTTTTAATTTGCAGAATTTACACACATTAGCAAACGAAAATATTTTAACAAAACTCATTCCTGAAAAACCATAAAAGCGCCAGTTCTATCAAATTTTCATTCATTTAGTTGCATGCATAGCAAGGCTCGCACCGGGTTCAGCTAGTGAAATATAAAACATAATAAAAAGTACCACTACCTTGATTGTTGGTTTTAAATAGATGTACATGTTTTTGTACATTGAAATGTGAAACAGAAACTCAATAAACAACAAATAAATGTTTCGATTAATCTTACACCTAACATAAAATCATTTTTTAATTTCAATTTTTGGTACGTTTTGTATTTGGAAAACTTGTTAAAAACCTTCAATTTATCTAAATAAACTATGTCATTATGTTTTAGAATGGAAATATCCCTCTTATCAACCTGAAACCCTAGGAGTGGACAACAATTTCTGCTAGACCAAAGATGTGAAGAGAAAGTATTGATAAGTTTGTTAGAGTACGACAGGCTGTAAAATTTAATAGAAGCAATTGAAATCGAGCAGAGGGTATTTTGAAAGGCGGCATGCAATCGAGCACACAATCTCATCACATCACATCCCAATCTCAGCACACATTGGATGCCGCCTTTCAAAAGGCCCTCTGCTCGATTTCAACTGCTTCTATTCAATTTCACAGCCCTAATAACAATTTCATTGAAATAAGCACTGTTCAATCTCAAACAAATTGCAAAAATTGAGGACGCCAACTGTATACCATGTACGAGAACAAAGTGAACAATCCTAAATCCTCGCTGCTGAGCATGGAGCAGTGTTGCCAATAACATGAAACTTACTATATCCATCAATTCATATTTGCCATTTAGGGATTCATTTTATTTTCTGACAAATTCTAGTATTTGTGTGATGATCGATCGAAAGCACAGAAAAGTTAGTTTTCAATACCTCGATTACACCACAGTTTTAAATTATCTCCAACTACGGCCCTTCTTGTTTTTGCAGTGATATTACATGCATAATTGTAACACATTTCAGTGTGAGCACCATCAATGGAACCCCAAGTAGATTGATTTTCTATCACTAAACTCCAAACCCTGACAAGTTAAAACACAAATTCCACATTCTGCACCGTTTCATCCTGGATAGGAATCCCTGCCAGTGACAGTAGGGAGTACTGACGTGAAAAGTCGAATCGATGCCTTACTATAACGTTCTCTCCATTTTGCATCGTCAGCATTGGTCACCGGATGATATGTTCACTTTCACCCGTACCCGAACATGACAACCAGTTCAGATTTTATGGTAACCCCCGCCGATGAATTCCATGAAGGCGACCGGCTTCCTGAGCAAAAAGGCACCTCTAGCTGGCCGCATGCCTGACATCCTTGCGAAAGTATGTCACCGTATGAAGATTTACTTGTAGGCTGAAGAAAAGAAATGTGTTCCTAACCCTTGGGGCGATGAAGGGATCCTTTTTAAAAATTCAATATCCTGGACGCAGAAGGTTTCGTACTCATCATTTTTGGGTGGGATTCCATGAAGGTAGCATGGGAAAAAACGCAAAGCAAGAGCTTAAAATGTTTTTACATTAGGATATTACAAATATACATTTCAATTGATTGAGACCAACACTTCTTTCGGGTCGAATCTGACCATGTGCCCTACGGGCATTGTGTGATAAGTGTTTCTTGCAGAAGCTAAAACCGTACAACATCACTCTTGAGTGGAAATGATGCCACTGTGACGTGCAAGTGGCTTACCCTCCGCTTTGTGGTTGATTTCTGCTACCAGCTTTTTGCCCAAACCGTACGTTTCCCGTAAGTACACCAACGAAAAGAGCACTTCCTGCACCTCCGGTGAATGGCCGAACGATAACTTTCGACTTGGATCCTTTTCAAGGAAGCGATTCAATTTTTGATGAGGGAACGAACCGAGCTCGGATTTATTCCACAATCATTCCATTCCGGCAACTGGCGACATCGGGCAGGTAGTAAAGTAGTCATACACGGTTTTGGGTCCCATTCGATTGGTTCGGAAAAACCGCACCGAAGCGTCTTTTGATGGTCTCGGTCTAGAAGAGTGGTTATTGCTGCCGACTCTGCTGCGCTCACTACTCAAATTTATAAGCCAGATGGTTGAGTGGGTGTGTGCGAGTGTGTCTGAGTGGGTGTAGTAAGCAAGTGAATGGAAAATACGTTTCTGATAGTTACGGACATTTGGACTGCCTTCCAGGTTTTATGCACTTTTGATGGTTTTCACTTTTCCTTGGGCGAAAATTGGACCCATAAAGAACAGTCCGATTGGATTCATGTGTGATGCTATGCTGGATAAAAAGGGAAATAGAAAAGTTATGGCTCTAGATGGAATGCCTACGGGACGGGTAGGTTCGTTCCTATTTGGCCTTGCGGCCGAAGATTTCCAATTGCTCCAAGGAGGAATAAGCACTCAATCAATCAATCAATCAATCAAGGCAAACTCTCTAATGCCATAAAATGCAGTTTGGTCAACGGGAGTCGTATGCATTAGGGTGGTTCAAAGTCCATCGATTATTAATTAATTTCTTAGTCAGTAACTTTTCGATATAAATGATCCACAGATTGAAAGGCCACACCGGATGTCTGCAGTAGGACGTAAAGGGTGTTTCGATCAAAATTTGGTCGACTTAATCTTGATGCATTTCCTTTCATCGTGCATTAAAAAATTTTGCATACCCCTCATTTTGATGATGATGTGTGTGTGTGTAGTCTTATGCCTTTATTTTGATTTTGAGGTTACCACTTCAGTTATTAAAATGTCGTCGAAGGAAGAGAAGCAACGCATCAAAATTTTGCACGTGCATGGCAAAAAACCAAACTACTCTCACACCAAGTTGGCGATATTGTTGAATGTGGCTAAATCAACTGTTACCAACGTATTAAAAGTGTTCGGTAAATGTTTGTCGACAGCCAGGAAAGCTGGATCGGGGGGAAATCGAAAGCCGGAGGCCACAGCGACGACAAAAAGATCTCGCAAAGAAACTGGGAGTGGCGCCTTCAACCGTAGATAGAGCTGAAAACGAGCTGAACTGTCGACTTACAAGAATGTGGTGACTCCAAATCGCGACGATAAACAAAACACGTCGGCTAAAGCACGATCGCGACAGTTGTACACGACGATGCTGACGAAGTATGATTGCGTGGTACAGGACGATGAAACTTACGTCAAGGCAGACTTAAAATAGCTTCCTGGACAGGAATTTTATCCGGCAACCGGACGGGGAAAGGTGGCAAATATTTTCAAACTGTCATAGTTCGCGAAGAAATATTTGGTGTGGCAGGCCATCTGTACCTGTGACTTGCAACGTTAACAATTGCGACCGCAACCGTCAACCAGGAAATTTATCTGAGCGAGTGCCTACAAAAACTTCTACTGCCTTTCCTGAAGCGGCACAATTGTTCCGTTCTATTTTGACCGGATTTTGCATCTTGCCATTACGAAAAAAAATGCCATGGAGTGGTTGACACCTTAGGTATGCTGCCAACAACGTTCAAGTGGTGCCCAAGGACAAGAACCCTCCCAACACGCCAGAGCTCCACCCTATTGAACAATATTGGGCCATCGTCAAGCGGAACCTTAAGAAGACTCAAAAAGCTGTTGTGAGCGAGAAACAGTTCAAGGCAAACTGACGTTCTGCGGCAAATAAAGTTGATAAGGAGACTGTACAAAATCTTATGGAAGATGTTAAACGAAAGACCCGGCAATTTGCATTCGGTAAAAAAGGAAGCTTCGCTGAATATTTCTCCTGTATTCTGTATTAACTGAACTTAAAAAAGAAAAAGAATTTGACTTATTAATAAAAACTTTGATAGACTCACACACATTACTGTTTGACCAAATTTTGATCGGAACACCCTTTAGAAGTCTTGATTTCTGGCTTCATTCTTGCATTGCACAAGAACATCCCTAGTTATAGCGAAATGTTGCGAAGTAATTGAAATATCAAACAGACGTAAATAATCCGAACAATAGTGATCATTGAAGTAGCAGTCTGCAGTAAAGGGCGAACACGAAATTATTGCGACACATTCAACAGGGAATAAATTTTTTACCATTGGGTAAAAATCAACCAAATTTTGCACACTTTCTCATTGATGTGTATTGTTTACATGCTGCCAAACTCGAAGTCGTGTTTTTCGATTCAACGAAAATGGAGGTGAACCAACGCGAGTCGAGAGAACAAATTCTTTCCAAACACCTGGAATTTCCTGACCTGTCAGGCAGTTGGGAAAAATGTTGAACATTCACCATTCAACCGTCTCCAGAGTGTTGAAGCGGTTCCAGGAGCGGTTGACGTTGGAGAAAAGAGCTGGAAGAAAACCGGGACCGGAGAACAAAGAGACGGAGGGAAAGCTGAAGCGGATGATTAAAGCAAATCCCAACGTCTCAAGCCGTGATTTGGCCAAGAATATCGGCATGTCGCAGAGCTACGTCCAGAATGCAAAGAAGAGAGCTGGACTACATACATACAAGGTACAGAACTTCCCAAACCGCGATGAGCGGTAACAATCGACGGCTAAAACTCGAGCACGGAGGCTCTACGAGAAGATGCTGACAAAATATGGCTGCTGTGTGATGGACGACGAAACGTATATAAAAGCCGATTTTAAGCAAATTCCGGGGTTGGAGTTTTTCACCGGCAAGAGCAAGTTTTATGGGGACGATAAATTCAAGAAGAAGAAAATATCGAAGTTCGCCTCCAAATATCTCATTTGGCAGGCCATCTGCCCTTGCGGACTTAGGAGTGAGGCTTTCGTGACAAAGGGCACAGTAAATGGCGAGATCTACAAATCTGAGTGCCTCGAGAAGCGCCTTTTGCCGTTCTTGCAGCAGCACGACAAAGCTCCGCTATTTTGGCCAGATTTGGCATCATGCCACTATTCTAAAAGTGTCCTGGAGTGGTATGAGGCCAATTCTGTCCATTTTGTTCCAAAGGACATGAATCCGCCAAACTGTCCGGAGCTGCGCCCGGTGGAGCAGTACTGGGCAATGATGAAGCGGGAACTTCGGAAGAGCAAGAAGACAGTCAAAGACGAGAAGGACATGTTAAGAAAATGGAAAAAAAACTAAAAAACTGGTACCGGATGACACTGTAAAGACTTTGATGGAGGGCATCAAGCGAAAATGCGTTCAATTTTACACTCAAGGCTCCATCGATTAACTTTTCTTTTGATTTTTGAAGTAAATCTAGTATAAAACTACCCTAAAATTTTGGTTTGATTCTAAACATTATAAGAAAATTGGCATGACATTTTCGGTGTCGCAATAATTTCGTGTTCGCCCTTTAATTTGATCTGCGTCTGCGTTGATCGATCTATTAGATAGTGGATTCTAGTGAGTTTCCTAATATTTATTGCATAAAGATTAAAGTATAAATATTATAGCATGAATTTCTGAAAAAAGTAATTTGTTATTTTAATTATTTGTCGTCAATCAATCAGACCAACTGTGGGATTCTGACGAATGCAACAATTGTAATATGTACAATAACGTTTTTAATAACATTATACAAAACAGTAAATTGCTATTGAAAAGAACGTTTTTTTACAACAATTATACCATTCGACGGAGTCTCACAATTACTTTTTTTTCAGAAATCCCGTGAAATAATAGAAATATGACAAAGGCGTCATTGCTATACACGGTATCCCGTCACAATCTCGAAATAACCATGCTAATTTTAACACGTGTCACATTCTTCAATTTCACAAAAACATAACTGTCCGCCTTGTTGGTCGGTACCCACGTGCCAGACCATTTGCAGTAGAAAACACACAAATTCACCATTTCGACGTCAGGCAGTGATTTGTACACCCGAACACAGTGGTCCTGATGGTACAAAAAGGTGCGTTTTTAAAACGCATTTCAAAAGTATATTTACAAAAGTACAGTAGTCAAAATTACCTTTTCTGGAAATATTTTGCCTAATTACTTGTTCAACATATTAAGACGAAATAAAGATATTTAGATCAAAATATATTTTCTTAGCATCTGTCACAGCTGTGACAGTTTTAAACGTCTACAAACTTAAAAACTATTAACTTCGTAACAAAGACTCGATAATCGGTGTGTTTAATTAAATTTATTTACACCGTGTCCAATATATTCTCATACACTTTTTCCTTGCATTGCAATGCATTGGTGCCGTGCAACTACTTAACATACTTCACGTAGGTTGTAGTTTTGCACTATGTTTATACAAACGCTATTAGGCTATGTCCAATTGTTTTCATTCGGTGTTTATCTTTTACCAGTGATGACGGAGTTTCGTGCTGTGGTGATAAAAAAGTTTTTGAAAGGTGAGCGCCCGGGCGCTTTTTCAGAAATTTTAAAAACCTCGGAGTAAAGCGGGATTTTGTGTACCGAACCATCCGAAGGTACCATGACACATGCTCGTTCGATGACGATTCACGGAGTTTTGGAACCTTCCAAGCATAAGGAGTGTATCGAAAATAAGCTATCCACAAACTTTCTTTCAAATTATGTTGAAAACCGATATTTTATTCATACAAAAAATTGATCCTTTATTGTACGAGGTTAAACTTGAACATAATGAAGACCGGATGAAATTTAGGTTATTCCTTTACGAATTTTCGAACTTTGGATCGAATGCTCTTCATCAAGTTCCGGACAAGTGTTGCATCGCATTTTTTGGAATTTTTTTGAACTCCTGCATGTTCCCAGCTGCCTTACCAGTCTTCTTGAAGACCCTCTTCACGATTGCCCAGTAACGTTCGATGGGTCGAAGCTGAGGGCAATTTGGTGGATTGATAATTTTGTCAACGAAATCTATACCCTTTTCCGCAAGCCAATTGAGAGTGGTTTTGGCATAGTGAGCCGACGCTAAATCCGGCAAAAACAGTGGAGGTGTACTATGCTTCTTATATAAAGGCAACAATCTCTTCTGGAGACACTCAGATCGATAGATTTCCGCATTTATAGTTCCGGTAGTGTAAAAAATGGTTGACTTCAAACCACAGGAACATATTGCTTGCCATACCAGTACCTTTTGACCGAATTTCTCCACTTGAATCGACCTGTCCGCATCGCTCACATCCTCCTCAACGACGGCAGTAAAGTATTGTGGACCTGGAAGGGTTTTTGAGTCCTCCTTTACATAGGTCTCATTGTCCATCAAAACGCATGCATCCGGACGCTGCAAAAGAAGCGAATACAATTTCCGGGCCCTTGTTGCTGCTCGCTTCTTCTGTTCTGAACTTTGTTTCGAGATTTTCTGCTTCTTGTAGGTCTTCAGGTGGTTTCGCCTCTTGATACGCTGGATCATTCCGACACTCGTTCCTGCTTTTTTGGCCAAATCACGTATTGACATTGAGTTGTTCTTCATGATTAGAGATACCACTTTCTGCTCCAGTTTCGGGTTGGAAGAACCGGGTTTTCTGCATCTTCCTGGTAGCTCATCCAAAGAATAGTGTTTCCCAAACTTATTAATGCTGGTTTTAACACTCGCATGATGAATTCCAAACCGCTTCGCCAATTTTCGCATAGTAATACCCTTCTCACTTAGCCATGTGTCCAGAACCTTAATTTTCACTTCCTTTTCAATAGGCGACATTTTGAAAACGCAGAATTTGAACCGCACAAACTAGTCAACAACAGAAAGCTGATAGTCAAACGCACAGCATGCAGTGTTCAGAGCATAAAAAACCATCACAAATACATGCGTACAACGCAAATGTATGTGGATAGCTTATATTCGATACACTCCTTAAACGACTTGAAAGAGCAAGTCTGCTTTTGTCGCGGCACAGTGGGAAAGAATTTAGCTTCACCGACGAAAAGTTATTCGTCTTGCAACAATCCCACAATGTCCAGAAAGACAGATTGTGAGCTCTCTCTTTGAAAACTGTTCCAGAGAGTGATAGGAATATTCCACGGTTCCAAAGTGCTGCGTCAGTGATAGTTTAGGGAAGAATTTGCAAGCGAGTCAAATTACCACTGGTTTTCATCGAAAAAGGCGTTAAAGTGAATGCCGTATATTATAAAACGGAAGTTTTGGAGAAAGTTGTCAAGCCATATGTACAAGAGGTGTTTGGAGATGATAACTATGTGTTTCAGCAGGACGGAGCGCCATCTCATACTGCAAATCTCTTTCAGAGCTGGTGCCGAGAAAATTTGACCAACTTTTTGGACAAGAATGAATGGCCTCCCAGTTCACTAGATCTGAATCCCTTGGATTATTTCGTATGGTCATACTTGCTGTCGAAGGTAAATGACCACAGGGCGTCTAAAATGAACCAATTCAAAACCGTAATCAAACGAATTAGGGACGAAATGCCGATGGCAGTCGTACGTGCCACCTGTGACGGTTTCGAAAAACGTCTACAGCTGGTCAAGAAGGTCAAAGGCGGTGTTATTCCAAAACAAAACATTCCATTGCAATATAATGGGTAAAGTTATCAATAAAATCTGTATTATCGATTTGAAATAAATAGAGTTTTAATTTGTATGAGAATACATTGGACACAGTGTACTTGTCTCTTTCAACTCGTTCATTCTAACGAAAAACGCTTGCGTCTGTCGGTTACAGATTTTCTAAATTCACTTGCCTTATTGTGTACGGCGAAGTTGACCAAATATTTCCAAGATAAAGCTTGCCATGTGCACCCACGGCGACGATGATGATTATGATTATATGGACTGTCACCCTTTGGAGCCCGGAAACTGAGTTCAACAGGTACAGGCTTTCCTCTCTGTTTGACTTGATAAACTTCCAACAATAAGATCATTGGTGAAAAATCTTAATAATTGGTAAAAAAAAGCGAGCTATCTAGCATAAAGATTACTTTTCGAGTTCAGAAGTTGACATTGACACTCTCCCCATCCAGTCTTATTCAATCGGGTGCCCAGATGGATCCTGTCATTCCCTTGTATTAGCATGAAATATTCGTAAAGGGTGTCCACAGTTAAATTGCATCACTTTCAATAAGCTGTAACATTTTGCCCTTTGGGTTGATTTCAACAAAAAAAACCGTGAAATGAACTCAGCATGTGTATTTAAACTGCGTGAGTTTATTGTGAAATGTGTCGTAGTTTCAAACATGGAGCAGAAGGAACAACAAGTGCGCGAGAACATTTTGCACGCGCACATCGACAACCCACTTCAGTCGCACCCTTTCGTGACAACTTCAACTGTAAATGGTCAAGTATACATGAATGAATGCCTGAAAAAACGACTGCTTCCGTTTCTCAAAACACCCAACGTTCCTACAATATTTTGGACGGACCTAGCCTATTGTCACTACTCCAAGGATGTTCTGGAGTGGTACAAGATTAATGGTGTCAATTTCGTGCCGATGGATCTTAATCCTCCAAAATCTCCCGGGTTGCGGCCTATTGAAAAATATAAGGCTATAATGAAGCACGAACTTCGTAAGCATCCTAAACTTGTCACTACAGAACAGGAAATGTTGAAGTCATGGTTGAAAGCGGAAAAAAATGTCGGTTCAAACGTTGTACAAAATCTTATGCGTGGTATTAAGAAGAAAGTTGAGGCTTTTGGATTTGGTAAAGAAATACAGTGAAATAAAAATACCTAAACCAAGATTGTACTTTATTTTTATTCACTGAATATTTCATGACAATCGGTTGAGAGACTTGTTTTTGAGGACGAGTTTAAAGTGATGCAATTAAACTGTGGACACCCTTTATAATTATGTATGCATTAATGTAACACTAAAATACTACCAGCATACACCCAAAATAAAAAAGCCAGATTGTAATGCGATTGCTACCTTTTATCACAAACCATAAAGAAAAACATTTGTTCTGGCCCAATTTGGCAATCTTATGGTATCTGGAACGTAATCATATCATTATGCTAAATCTGCTATGGAGTTTAAGGAAACAAATTAAGTGAATATTGTACCAAAAACCGCACATCTGATAAATTGCAAGTCAATCTTAGTCACCCCGAGTTACGTCCAATCGTGAGATATTGGGCTCCGCTGATACGGAAGCTTTCTGGAAATAAACAAGGAATCAAAGATATTAACAACATCCAACAAATTCAGACAAAGACGACCACTACGGTATCTGAAGAGTCTGTACAATCCCTAATGGATGGAATTGAGCGCAAAATTCGAAAATTTTATGCAAATACCAAATAACTTCTTTATAAAAGAGATTTTCAGCCTGTGGCTGGTTCATCTCTGAATGAATTTAAATATAATGTGAGAGCGTTATGGGATTGTTCTTCAATTCATGACAAATCCTTCTCCCATTCCAGTTAATTGATCTATTCAATGATCAATCTGTATTTTGATCAAAGGCAAAGTGTCAGACCGTTTGAAATGATTGATGTTACAGTTAAAATTATATGTGGTCGTTGGATTTCAACTGAAATGTAACATTACAAAGATTCATATTCATATTAAACGTAATATGGGATCTGATTGATCGTCCCATTTCAAACACCAGCCCAAAACCGATTGGTGCTCGATTGTAAAGTCTTTATGAGAAACACTTTCGAAAAATTGTTAGAACTCTTAAATTTTTTTTACAATTTTAAAACAATACATCCTATAGAAAATCCTCAAAAGATTTTAAGTGTATGTAAAAATTTTGAACAAATCAACAAATTGTTAGAAATATATCCAATCGGTTACAGCAAAAATCAAGCGGAACAATTTGTTCATCAGTTTTACATAGTTAGGCAATTTTGTTTTGATATTTTATCGCCATCCCAAGATTTGAAAGATTCTTTTCATCAATTGTTAATTATGTAATAAGTTCATCAATTTCACTCTACTGTTCAAATTCACCAGAATTCACCGTATGCACCTTTTCTCACTGAAGATCATCCCGCGGTCCCGGCCCATACGACATTGTTCTGCATTAGCGGCTCAAAATGAAACTCGAAAAAAGGAGCAATCGATGGAGAACTTCCATCGTTTTTATTTTACGTGGACTACAAGCATCAAGTCGTTGGCTAGGTAGCCATTGGATATGCAGCCGTGTGCTAAGCAGTCGGTTGACCAAGCCAGTGGTGAATTTGTTGCTAGTCGGATACGGGCAAGAATGTGGAGCGTAATAAAGTGCTTGTGCAGGAGCGTAATAAAGTGCACATTATCGCTTATGAGTGAAGTTAATTCATCAAATAGCAATATTAGCATTTACGTTACCAGTCACTAGTACATAACTTTTTTTCAATGATCTGCTAATAACTGTAGCCAATGTAACCCTAGTAATGGTGGTTGATGCATTTTGGCACAATATTAACAAATATGTAAATTGGCCATAAGTCAGCCTAGCAACCATTTCCAGCTGTGAATTTTCATATAGCCAGTATGAAGCCAAGATTAGTTGTGAGATAGCCCGCGTCTATAGAGGATCTAGAAGGTTTAAATTTAAACTCAGGCCATTAAAAATCCGTCCTTTTCAGGGCGACTTCTCTAACATATTATTAACATTTGAAAGCCAGCGGGGGCTGTCGTTCGTCACCTATCGTGACAATGTGTACAATGTGAAGACATTTAACCGTACCTATATTATTCCAAATCCCAGATATCACTCAAAACCTTACGGCAAGGGTAGCATGACAAATGGACCGTTACGACCGTTAGGAAAATTAAAAAAAAATTGAAGGCCAGTAATTTTCAAGATGTTTACTTAAATTACGTAATTTTTGTGGCGATTATCAATTGTACTCATTTAATTTACGGTATTAGGCCGTCCAAACTGTTCTGGAGCTATGAACTTAAGATCTACAGTCGTAACTGTAGCTTTATCCGCTAGAATGTTATACTATGCATTCAAACATATTCAATGAATGTCCTGGAAGACCAACAGACATTATAAGATAATGTTGGGATACTCTATGCCAAACAATCTAACTTACCTGTAGATTTTTAGTTTTGAGCTCCAGGATTGTTTGGATAACCTAAAACATCAAACGATTATCTCATACTGGCTGTTGTTCTTCCAAGATATTTAGTGAATATGTTTCAAAACACATCGTAGCTTTGCATAGTCCAGATAGCTTTTGTTACTGCTGATGATCCTACGTTCTGATCTCAAGGTGAGTTTGGATTGCCTTGTACTGTTTATTGACCTTCAAGAATATTAATTGAATATATTTGAATATTTATTGTAACTTTGTATTGCCTAAAAATAATTGTTACAACTGTTAATGTTAAGTTCTGAACGCAAGGACAGTTTGGATGACTTAGACCATCTCCAGAATATCTATTTGTGTATTTTTATGTTCAAAAATATTCACTGAATATGCTTGAATACGTGACGATACTTCGAATAGCCTGAAAAACTACTGTTATTTTCATAGATTTCAAGTTCTAAACTCCAGGACTCCAGTTTGGATTACCTAGAGGATCACAAATTTATAAAATAATGATTGTTCACTTTTCAAAAGATTCATTCAATATGATTGAATCCATATAGTAACTTTATGTAGCCCAATAAACTACTGTTACATCTGTAGAGCTTAAGTTTTGAACTGAAGGCCAGTTTTAATGACCTAGAATATTCCAAGATTGTCGCATTATATCTGTTGACCTTCCACACTATTCAATGAATATTGTTAAATTCATATTGTCCCTAGGCATACTTTAAAATTCTACTGTTACATGTTATGTTCTGAAATCAAGGACAGTTTGGATAACCTAGATCATCCCAGTTCATCCCATAATGTTTTTGTTGCGTTCGAAAATATTCACTGAATATGGTTACATACGTAGCGTTACTTTGTATAGCCCAAAAATCTATAGTTACTGCTATAGATCTCAAGTTCTGAACTCAAGGTCAGTTTGGATGACCTAGAACATCACAAAATTATCAAATAATGACTGTTGACCTTCCAAAAGGTTCATTCAATATGCTTGAATATATACATCTTAACCTTATATAGTCCTAAAAGTTGCAGATACAACTGTAGAAATGGAGTTCTGAACTCAAGTACATTTAGAATAACCAAGAACATCCCCGAAACGGTACGAAAATATTTAACGTTTAACAACGCTTTACTCTATTAATAAGACATTTATTTTTTCTTCTTGAACTGGCTCCATATTCACTTCATATTCAAGAAGTTCTAGCTCGTCAATTATGCCTTATATTCATATGGTTTATATATTTTTCAGATAAAAGAACTGATGTAGAACAAATTTGTCGAAGACAGTGTATACTTTGATTCAGTTTGTGATTTTATACAGCCATATTCCTTTTGGGATCCTGTATGACCCCTTAGGCCTGAAAGGGTTAATATACTTTTTAAGACAAAGCTTAACGTTTATAAATTCTTCAGTAACTGGACCAAAATCAACAATTCAAATTAAAAATCTCTTGAGAAACAACTAAGATATTAACGCTCAAAACCTGACCATTTCGCGTGACGGTCGAAATTAGATTTTATTTTTAAATTATACCCTAGTATAGAAAACAAAGGCGTAGTCCTACGTCTAAAAATAATTTTCTGCCAGCATTTTGCTCCACCAGGCCACCGTGCGCCTTCCCTCATCCGCTAGGGAGTGGACTGCATCGCTCTGCCATTCTGCAAAAGTGTCATTTTTCAGACCATCCAACACAAAGCTCCCTTGGCTGATGGCTATAAGTTGATGAGTTGTTTGCCTTTTGTCTCTCCATTTCAGCAGCGGAATTTTTGATGAACCTTTTCTTCGATGCCACTCCCAGATGCAAATACACCCCGGCGCGGATGCACGAGTTTGCTTTTCCACCTGGCCGTTTGTTTCGTGATGACTTCATTCAAGAAGTCCCCGGGCACATCGGTACCTACACGACGATTGCACAGTTTGCCAGCACCGAACGGAAAGTCTCAGTGCTACATGTTGTCATACAGTCGCTCTCGCAACCCAGAGGGAATTGGCCGTTGCGCTCTGAAGGATACCTAATCTGAAAATTTCTAACTGTAGTGCACTGCCATCGACAATTGCTCGTCTCGTCGGTAGATGGACGGAGGATATCAGGTTGAGCGATCTCTTTGATAGATGATGGCCTTCTTGGGACTCGAAGGGGGGAAGGGAAAATTCAACATTTCAAGTGATAAAAAGATTCCACGGATGGGCGACCTGAGCGTACGAGAAAACTTTGCAACGTACAGTTTGACCTGTTCACATGACCCTATCTATTTAGGTAACGAAAGGGGGGTGGGTGGGGGGTAGGGTGTACGCAACGACACAAATCAAATTTCACTGGTGCATGTTTCCTTTTCCTGACTAATTCAATGAAGCTTTTAGTGCTGTTGCTGCTACTGCTATTTTGCTAGACGGATTCAACGAACAAAGCACGAAGCTTACGTACAACGACAATAATAGACAGCGAGAGGAGACGGGGAATGCAAGAGTTTGCATTCCGTAGTCAGCAGTGTTTGGTGGATGGGGAAGGGTAGTCTTTGAAGTGTGACTTGTATTCCCGGGGAAACCCCGTTTTCAGTGAAAGGCAAACACTACAATTCAATTAAAATGTGACATGGTACAAGCTTGTACTGGCAGGGCATACTAGATTGTGAAATTTTCGGCAAACCAGATTTACGTGTGTTGTTTAGGTGTTTTGGTCTGTGATTGATTGCTCTGGTTTGGCGATGACTTGTGGATGACATATTGCATTGTAATTATCAACTATTCATGTTTACATCCATATGTATGCAGGAACTCTCAGAAGAAGTTCTTACGAAGATTCTTAGCAATTGTGGCAATCATATTACAATGTATATTTAACAACAATAAAATTCTATAGCCACGTTCAAGTCTACGTTTGGCACAGTGACACAGTTCCCATTGCATCATGAGGTGGTGGTAATCCTCCGAAATTGTTGTAAGTCTATGACCATGATAGAAGTTGTTGTGTATCAAATTCAATTTTAGAAGATCACGGGAAGCCCAAGCTCTAGAACTACTATTAACATCCCACTTGGAATCCAAGGAAATAAAATTGGAAAGAGATGGTCTTGATCGAGTCCCTCTACGCTGATGCTCATGACTTGATTTAAACTATTTTCGATTTAATACGTCTCGATTGAGCGTTTTCTTGGCCTTAGCTTGGGATCATTATCTTGACGAAAGGTGTAGTTGCCTTCTAACCACATTTTCAGCAATGACTCCTCCAGATTTTCGCACAGATTATCAACATACCCATCTGTTGTCATGATCCCGTTGATATCCCAGGGATTATGGCCAGATGACCCAATCCAAACCACGAAAAGCAGCCCCAGACTATAATATTACCTCCACAGTGCCCTAGTAGCACACTTGTTACCATTCGGTTTGGATAACATAAATATGACTTACTAAGTGATAATCAAGTTACTACAACTAATTATGATCGTAGTGTGCTACTTCATGGTTGTTTCATGGTTGGCTGGAGATGCCTATCCTGTAGTACTACATCACTTTGCCACAGTTTCTTGTTGAACAGCTCAAACTTGGATTCGTCCTAACATACAATACGTTTCTAAAATTCAAGGCTGAGTTATGTGGGTTCTGGTGAATTTTAGCCAATTTTCCTTGTTAGTCCGGCTGAAGAACGATCGCTTCCGAGCGAAATGGCTTTTCAATCCTTACTCCACGGATAACATGATCAAAACAAATCCTCTGACCAGCGAGTACTCACTTGCCTACGCATTGGCCATACAAGGTTTACGTACAAGTTTCTATTGAAGAAATTAACTCCACCAGTATTGTAGCGGGACGGTCGTGGATGTCCACCACGTAATAATGCACTGCAGAAAGTTCAAAATAGCTAGAACGAAGCACGGTATCGATCCAACCATCCTGAATGCGGCGTTATGTAACAAAAAAGGATTAATGAAGTTCCTACATGAAATCAATGTGTATCGAAGCTTGTGAGGTGAAGAAAGAGCAGTAAAGAGAGAAGCGGAGAAGAAGAAGACGTTGATCCAGATGCAGTAGAGAAAGCTGAGAACGAAGGAAAATCAAATAAAGTTGAAGAAATGAAAGCGTAGATTATGAAAAAGATAAAGGGAATAAGTGAACGGCAGTTGATAATGAAGACAGTGAATTCATGTATTTGCAAAGATAATGAAGACAGTGAATTCATGTATTTGCAAAGAAAGTGGAAAGAAAGAAAGCAAAGACAGCGAATGAAGAAGATGTGAAGGAATGAAGAAAATACGGCATAGAAGAGAAGAAATGAATGACAAAAGAGACAATGAACGCGAAACAAGGAATATGATTTAAAGGATGCAGATAAAGAAAGGTGGCATGTAACACATAAAAAGAATAAACAAACGGAAGCTGATGTGACAAACGATGGATAGGAAAAAGAGAAGATCATTCAGAACATCCAGTAAATGCGAAAAAGTGAATGTGAATAGGACTGAACGTGTAAACAAAAGTGAAGCAAGACCATAAAAAAGAAAAATAAAAATAAAAAATTGGAGAGTTGCAAAGAACATGAAAATACAGTGCAAATGGATGAATGGTTGAGAAACATAAGAGAAACGGAAGAAAATTAGCGGAAGAAGAGAGGTTTAAAAAGAGGAACGGATCAATACAAGTGGAGAAGAAAAGAGGAAGAAGAGAAATGGATGAAGATAAGCAAAAGAAAAGAAGCGGAAGATAAGAAGCAGAAGCAATAAACGAAAGGATTGAAGTAACAGAAGAAATACGAAAAATGAAACAGAATAAGAGAAGCGGTTAATGAGAAACGAAGGCATTTTAGCAGAAGAAATAAAACTGAAGAAGTTAACCCGTAGAGTAGAATTGAAAAAACAGAAGCGGAAGGATACAAGTCTTAAACCAGAAGCGGAAGAAGAGAAGCAGAAGAATAAATGCGGAAGATAAGTAGAGGAAGAAGCGAAACGAATGAAAATAAGCGTAGAAAGAGAAGCGGAAGACGATTAAAGGAACAAAAAATTGAAAAAACGGATAAGACGAAGCAAAAGAAGACAAGTGGAAAAGAGACGAACTAGCCCAGGAGGCTAAAAGTCACTTTAATAAAGAAAAAAAAAAAAAGACAAGTGGAAGCAAAGAAATGGAAGACAAGAAGTGGACGAGAGAAATAGAGAAAATACAGCTAAAGAAGAGAAGAGAAAGAATAAAAGCGCAAGAAGATAAGTGGAAGAAAAGAACGTGAGAAAACATGTTCTCCAACATCCGCACAATTTGTCTAAAAATTAGAACGCGAAGGTTTGTTAAAAACCACTACGTACACGATTCGTTGGAGAGCTGTGAAAGCATAGAGGAAGTGGTCCGCGTTTCTGATGAGATGATTCATGAACATGGAGGATTCCAACTGAGGAACTGGCTGTCTAACAGCGAAGAAAAGCTAAGCCGCCTAGGTGATATGAAGCCGTATAACCACAAGATTGACGGTCACTTGGTCAAGCAATTCAAACGCGTTCTTGGATTGCTGTGGTTGACCAATGAAGATGAACAGGGTTTGTCCACGGCGATACAAAAACCTATTCAAAAACTGATTGACGAGGAAGAACGACCAATGGAAAGACAATTGTTGAAATTCTTGAAGGGTTTTTTCGATCCGTTAGATCTGTGGAACGTGTTCCTCGTACACGGAAAATTCTACTGCAAGATGTGTTTTGCGCAAAACGATGACGCAACAATTAAACGAGGAAATGGACCAGCATCCCTGGTTGCACACTTGTTGCCATTCAGTTGAGAAAAGTTACTACAACTAACTATGATAGTAGTGTGCTACTTGGGTTGTTTCGCGCTATCGTTGAGGTCCGGATCCCCAAGAACGCAAACATCCAGCACTATCAGAGCTTCCTAGTGCATATTTTCGTTGACGCCAGTAAAGCAGCTTACTCACCAATCCAAACGCAGTTGTTGAATGTTACTTTGTCACGGTAAAGCCGTGTTAGAGGTCCCGTTTATGCAGTTTGTCGAGGAAAGCTACACTGTTAAGATCAAACTACCATATTTGTGGAGTGACTCGGCAACGGTCACGGTGATCATCGAAGATATAAGCAGTTCGTCGCGTTTCAGGTAGGAGAGATACTGAAAGCACCCGACGTTTGGGAATGCCAGTTGGTACCATTCAAACTCAACCCAGTAGATTCGGCTTGGTTTGACAACCAAGTGGAGAAACGGTCCCTGCCAAGAAGTAGCTGATTTCTGGTTCGAAGGGCCAGAATTCCTGAAGCATCCGGAGAGCGAACGGCCACGCTAGAAGTTTGTAACGCTGTTTACCGAAAAAGAGTTGCGCCCGTGTCATGCACATCATTAAGTATTAAGATTTGCTGATCAGATCAGCCGCGTATATTCATCGCTGCATCGACAACCGAAACTGCAAAGCTAAAGACGAACCGCTAATTGTTGGTAATCTGGAAGCGGATGAATTGAAGAAAGGACTACGTCCGCTCTTTCGCTTGACGCAATGGCAAGCCTACCCAGAAGAAAGGGCGCTGCTCACGCGCAATCAACCGAGGTCAGCAGACCAACACAGCCTGTATAAGTGTACCCTGTTGGGTATTCCCCGTTTTGCACAACGTGCGCACCCGCGAATCACTTCCAAAATGTGTGATACGATCACAAGTGAAATTCAATCTATTAAAATGCACTACAAATCACTATCAAATACATTTATTGTTCGAATGTAAGTGGACTGTATTTCAACGATAGTTTTCACAACTGAACCGATACCGTCGGCGGTGGGATTATAACTGACTATCAGTGATGCTGCAAGAGCACATCTCTGGTCCTATCGTTCTTTCTATCATATCCCTCGTGCACGATCTACCTACATGCAGAGAGTTGAGATCACTCTCTCCTGTTCGCTTCGCTGCTCTACAGTGTAGCACGAAATAAACCAAATTTCCCTAACATACCGGCCGCCTTGAGTTTACTCAAAATAATTCATATAATTTAAAACTAAACAAATAATTCACTAGTGCAATTCAAACTCTCATCCATCTTGTAATCCTCCCAAGCAAGTCTTGCTCAAGACGTGGTCTAGACCGTCCGTCAAGCCTACGTAACTCCAGTGATCCAATCATGTTATCTCGTTTGCATCGGATGATTTCTGTTGACTACGCTGTTCACCAGATTCGGTATGATGATCTATATGGATAATGTCCTCAGAAGATTTCTGTAGGAGAAAAATTATGATTGTACTCCGCACAACTTTTGCACTTGGAAAACATAACTTTTAGGGCGGCCCCTGGCGATTACGGCTGAAAGCGCCGTCAGTTGCCAATGTGCCCCTAATGGGGCCATACTTAGCTTAGTTCCCGAGGAAGATGTACAACCATTGAAGAATATATCCTTGATGAATGTGAATCATTGATACGTTAGAGATGAATCTGGTGGATGTAAATTCGAGTGACTTCCAAAATTCTACTTAGGTATGTGTAACGTAACTTATATTGCGGCCCCTGGCATAAACGACAAGAAGTGCCGTCAACCGCCAATTTGCCCCACATGGGGCCATACTTAGACGAAACATCTGATGTAATTCACGCAGTTCTCTTCGAGCTCCCACAAAATTCGAAGCATTGTCGCAGAGAATCAGTTCTGGTCTTCCACGTCGAGCGATAAATCTCCGAAGAGCAGCAAGAAATGCCTCACTAGTTAGATCCATCACAATCTCAATGTGAACGGCCTTGAAGACTAAGCACACAAACAGGCAAAGATAACATTTTCCTGGAGCGCTTTTCCTGGTGATTGGCTGCAACTCGAACGGGCCACAATAATCAATACCTACTCGTTGAAATGCAGGAGCTGGTGATACTCGTTCCAATGGAAGATCTCCCATCAGCTGATCAAGAACACGCGGTTTAACCCTGAAACACTTCACGCATTCGTGCACAACCTTCCTTGCTAGGTTTCTGACATTCAATGGCCAGAACCTCTCTCGAACACAGGATATCATTAACTGTGGTCCTCCGTGCAACAATCGCCGATGATAGTCGATCAATATCAGCTTTGTTAAAGGATGATGACTTTCCAAAATTATCGGATGTTTCCTTTTAGGGGAGATTGGAGCGTTCCCAAGCCGGCCGCCAACACAGAGTATTCCACCAACTATTATTGGATTCAGAGCATGTAGCTTCGATGAAGTTCTTACTTCTCCCTTGGCCGCAAGGTCTGACAATTCTAAAGCAAAGCATTCCGATTTTGCTAACTGAACCAATGTAATCAATGAATATTCGTGTTCTGCTGCTGTAAGCAATCCAGTTTTTTGTTGCCTTTGATTTCTGGGTCTAGAGTTGAAGGAAAACCGGAGAATCCAAGCGGACAGTCGAACAACGCTTAATAAAGACGATCGTAGCGTGAAAATTTCACTCGAAGGCATTGTTTGTAAAACTGCTGATACAAGTGGTCTCTCCTCCAGGATTAAGGATCCGAACTGCTGCTCTGGCACTTGCATATTCCGAGGCCAGTGCTCCATATCTTTCTGGAGCCAGTCTTGGCCACTCCACCAGAGGGAATTATGAACTATATTAGACGGCATAGCTCCTCTTGATAATATATCAGCTGGATTTTCAATTCAATTCCATACGCCACCTTTTGTAGCATGCTGTATTTCTGATACTCGATTTGATACGAAGACCTGCCATCTGGAAGGTGCGATGAAATCCAACATTTGACAATAGTCGAATCTGTCCAGAAAAATGCCTTCGCAGAGATCTCCATACTGTTTGATACAGTCTCATACAGATGAGCCAGAAGTAACGCTGCAGACAGTTCTAAACGAGGTGTAGATTGCTTTTTCTTCCTTCGACTGAGATCCTCCAACGGTGCTACCCGTGACTTAGCCATCAGTAAGTTGACCATAACGCTTCCGTCTTGATTCACACGTCGCAAGTAAATCACAGCACCGTACGCTTTGTCGCTAGCATCGCTAAATCCATGGAACTCACATGCGATCACATCCTTTCCGAATGCGATCCACCTTGGTACTGAAACTGCCTCTAGGTCGTTTAGGTTAGTCCTGAACTCTAGCCAACGCATCTGATGTTCCTTGCTAAGATGCTCATCCCACGAGTATTTTGATTTCCAAAGTTCCTGTAGAAATATTTTTCCTAGGACTATAACTGGACCTACCAGTCCATACGGGTCGAACAAGCGAGCAATTTCCGAGAGCACGACACGATGAGTAACTGGTCCACCTGGCTTCCATTTAGGAACCTTGATCCACAATGTATCTGTAGCTGGCTCCCAAGTGAGGCCCAAAGTCTTCACTGTAGCCTTCTCCTCTAGATCCAAGATCTCACGATCGTCTCGAAGAGAGGGAGGAATTCCTTTCAAAATCTCTGGATTATTAGAATTCCACTTACTGAGGTTGAAGCCGGACGCCTTTAGAAGTTCAAGGACCTCCTTACAAAGTTCTTCACCTTCTTCGACGGTATGTGAGCCTGCTAGCATATCGTCCACATAGAAGCATTTCTTCACCACCTTCGAAGCTATGGGATGGTGCACGGCTCCTTCTTCAGCACACCTGTTCAAGCAGCGGGTGGCTAGATATGGTGCGGACGCTGTACCGTACGTTACGGTGGTGAGCTTATACGTCCGCAATGGTTCTTGTGCTGAATTTCTCCAGGATATTTTGTGTAGCAGCTGATCTAAATTGTTTTGCCATACCATCCGATACATTGTCTCAGCGTCTCCTACCACGGCATATTTGAACAATCGGAATCGCAGAAGGATGCTTCGAATGTCATCTTGAACTACGGGGCCCACCATCAAGACATCGTTCAATGACACTCCAGAATCCGTTGGACACGATGCATCGAAAACAACTCTTAATTTAGTGGTAGTGCTATCTGGCTTGAGCACTGCATGATGTGGAATGTAGTATTCTGGACTCGATTCATCATTGTCTGTTATTTCCTCCATGTGCCCCATGGAAATATACTCGTGCATGAATGCCGTATACATGGTTTTCATTTCCGGATTGGTATCGAGACGTTTCTCCATGGATAAGAACCGTTTCTTCGCGATGTCCTTCGAACGTCCCAGTTTGTCCAGCATGTGTTTCTTCTTGGATAAGGTGACTCTAAATTTTTCATCGGGATCTCTAATGGTTGTTTCCTTAAAATTAGCTTCACAGGCAGACTCCTTGATTGACAAACAGCTTTTCGTTTGACAGGATTCTAAATCCCAGAACTTGATCAATTCTTCGAATACTTCTTCCGTAGTTACCGATGTCGATGCGACTGTACTATAGCTGACGACAGATGTTTCAGGTAAATCTCCAGCAACAATCCAGCCTAGCTCAGTGTTGCGTAGAATTGGACCCGAATTGGGTTTTCACACTTTGTTCTATACTCAATCGATCTATCATGTTGATCTATTTAACGATCCTTGCTGCGATGTCGACCGTTACTCTTCGTTAGCCTTATACCTTGCTGTATGCACAGCGGTTTCGCAACACCTGAAAACATTTTGGAGAATATGCGTACGAGAGTACCTCCCTAACCTGGCCTAGCATATGAAGTGGTTCGGAATCGTGAAGCCGATAGTCGCGGAAGACTTGGTGATAATCATTGACGAGTCGCCAAGGTGCTACTGGGAGCGAGGCCGGATTCTGGAAGTAATCAATGAAAGCGATAGGAGGTTTCGTCAGGCTATCGTTCAAACAGCGAGGGGGTTGATCCGTAGATCAGTGATTAAGTTGGCAGTCTTAGAGGTAGACTATGGAGGTTAAATTTAACCAGATGGCCATTGTCACGGGGGCCAGCATGTTAGTTCTGGCAACATTACGCTACATTACAGATTCGATGGTAAACAGCTAAAATGGCCTCACCTGTCAATTCAAAAGGCTTTGCAACTTGTTGGGCTGTCAATCTGACGGACAGAGCAGCGAGTTGTCCCTGGGACAAGAAATTGCCAGAAATCACCATTGCTATTTCCAACTCTACAAATACAAGTCAAAAATAGTGCAATTTATTGAATTCCTTAATAGTGCTGGTTGAAGTTTTGTAATTTATTGAGAAGCCTTTCTATTATTTGAATTTATTATTCCTACTCTGCCTACTTGTGCTTCACTCTTCGTTGATTGAGTGGCTATGGAAATACGACCCAGTAGGATCGCCAGATGATAATGTTCGGAGACTTCTGTGATGACGCCATGGTGCAATGATCTATTACGGTAACTCCTAGAACATTGCAAAGCTTATAGACGCACTAAAAATATAGCACAGGGGAAAGTGTGCTGACTGATCCACCTCTTGGGTTCTTGCGAAGAACGAAATTTTGGTGGTTGGTGAATTGAATAGGTTGGCGGGTAAAAGTATTTATGCTAATTTGGATGTTTGTCAAGCGTACTTCGGTATGTTTTTCAATTGACAGCTCACTCCTGCTTTGGTTAAAGCTTTCAAGCCATCTTTGATCGGTATGCACATTGCAACCTGTCCATTGCTTTGATTTAATTCAGTTAAACGAACGATAACGTAAGTCTCAGCTCAGAGATTGATTGCCCAAAGTATATAAACCCCTTGATAAGCGGGGGAGACTTCATCCACTTGAGTTTCTCATTGGCTGTGGTATAAAATATCGCCTACTCCTCGAAATCGAATAATTATTGCCTGACACCTCATCCTTCCAACATTCGTTAGAGACAAACAATAGCTATCATCCTGCCCTTCGTTCTGTCTCAATAGCATGGACTGCATTGGCCCTTCCAGCGCATAAAATCGTTGGTGGTCAATTCGCCGGGGAGCATCAATTTCCGTATCAAGTTGGACTGTTCTTGGAAAGAAGTTTCCACTGTGGAGGTTCCGTTATCGACTCCCAGTGGGTGCTCACCGCTGCGCACTGCGTTCTAGGGTAAGATTGTTTGGTGTGTTCGAAGTTTACAACAACAAAATTATTAAATTTCATTTATATTCTCCAGAACGCAGCCGAGTAGACTCCAAGTCTACGTCGGATCATCCAACCTGACAGGCGGTGGTCATCTTTTGGACGTCGAAAGCACATTCGCTCACGAAGCGTACGGTAGTTTCCAAAACGATATCGCTTTGATCAAATTGAAAGAGAATGTTCAATTCGACGACACCGTTCAGAAGATCGAGTTGTACGATGGTGAAGATTTGGAGGAATCTAGCGAGGTCACCATCTCCGGATTCGGACGCGTCGGAACCGGTATGCAAATTTCGGAACAGTTGAAGTACAATTCTATGTACGTCCTGCGGGATACAGCGTGTTATATAGCAACGGGAATCCCGCACAAAGGGTTGATTTGCTTCAACAGCGCCGTCGACAACGGAGCTTGCAACGGAGATTCCGGTGGTCCGGCAGTGTTTGAAGGACAGCTGGTTGGTGTGGCAAACTTCGTGATCGACGGGTGCGGCACTAGGAATCCGGATGGGTACGCGAAGGTGGCATACTTCGTCGATTGGATTCGGGAGACTATGGAAAAGAACTGAAATAATGTTAATAAACGATTTTAATAATCTATAATTTCAGCTTTTAAATCTCTCTATTTTAATTGAATTTAATTTAATATTAATGGAAAGTCAGATAGAGATATAAATTCATCAAAAAGTCGAATCTGTTCCGTTTTCGTAAAACCATCGCCTGCTGGGAAATGTTCAATATCGTACAAAAGGAATCGATTAATGGCAAAGTACCTTAAGGCCAGTATCGACCTAAAAAGTAAAGAGGTTACGGAATTTTGTTCAATATTACCAACCGGAATTTTGACAATTGATCAGCATGGAACGAAATGTCACCTTCACTTACGGAATAATCGAGCGGATTATTTTTTCGAAAGTAAAAGTGACAGCTCCCATTAGTTTGCATGGAAACCTTACAAATTCCAATTTTATTTTTCGTTCTTTTCAGGCGGATACTGCTGCAGAAATTCCTTTTCAATTCTTTACTTTTCTGTTTCAGTAATCGGAATTTAACATGGGTTTGGGATAGAAAAAGAAATTTCTTTCGAACACGATACCGACCTTTAGAGACAAGGTCAGATACATTGCCAGCTGTCAGTTTTTTCTCACAAACATAACCTTGTTTGTTATGTAACATCGCGTAATTCCTTCTAGGAAAGCGGAACCTATGCTCACCATAGTACATATATGCATCACATACTGCAGTCATCCAACTTCAAACGTAAAAAGATGTTTAATTTCTCTAATAAATGGACGCAGTAACCAAGAATATATAATCCTGGTAAATAAAATTAGATCTTGAATATAATATAAAGCCACAAAAACGTTTCGGAGACTTAAATTTCGTAAAAATAATGAGCAGTCAGATTTTCAACACAATTTCTTACCTTTGCACTACAAATTCGTCGTATTGATCTAACCGTACTAGGGAATATACTCGAGCCAGACTCCAAGTTTTCTCTATAGTTGCACTATATCCTCACACATTTCCGTTGCGTCATTGCACAGATCATAACAATCACACTTCACTTATTACATTAGCTACACGAAAATCTACGAATACGTGATAAAATACTAGAAAACTATGGGCCTAATTTTCACAATAATTTAAATACGCTTGCACCTACTCTGAACCATGTTTACAATCGACGTAATCGCTTGATGTTGCACTGCGCTCATACTGTACACTCCCGCTTCACTTTATTCAATTTTTGAGTACAATTGTATGCTATCTCTTTTTCTCTCACGGAAATGTTACTTAATTTTTGCAAAAAGTGGATCTACTCAAAAATTGAGTAACATTTCCGTGAAGGAAAAAGAGATCCACTTCATTTTTTGGTGTAGTAGTGAAGAGCGTTAACTTGTTGATATTTTTTCTTGATTAAAATCAGTACGATTAACATATGTTCACAGATGGGATTAATGTTTTTCGTGATATTATTAATATAGGTACATAGCAGTGGCAACTTTTCCGTATTAAATTAGAAGAAAATTATCAGAATCGAATGTTTTGTGTGTTGCTAAACGATTAACGGTAAGTGGACGATTAAATTTTGAATAACTTGTGTTTTCAGTGCATATTCACCGATTTCTACTGTTGGTCTGCTTATTGAGCTCAAGATAGGTTCCGCTTCTCTATTAGTTATATATTTCTGTAGGAAATCAATGTATTTTCCATTTTTGTCTTCTCTACCCTAAACATCCTGCAGAAGAGTTGATTTGTTGAGCAATATAACACTGTAGTTCATGAGATTAGTGGTGCCAAAGAAAACATGCATTGAAATTCATTTTGATGAATGCTTAGTTTGAAAAATTATTTATCCGCTAATATACACAGTCTATAAATGAAAATTGTGTGTCAATATGTAGATTACATCACAGATTAAAAAGATCGGAAATTATTTTTTGAAAAAGTAACGATTCACATGGCACAAGCAACAAACAATGTGACTTTTTCTGTGAATCTAATATCATTACGCCACCCGGGATAACACAAAACCTCAAAACATATGCGTGAGTTTATGCGTCTATGAGTTTTGCCTATTTGAATTCAACGACGCTAAAACGACCGATAAGAATTTCAGGTTAAAAAATTCATGGTTCCATTTTTCAGTGTAGCTCGTTGTTATTATTATTGTTTTTGCAACAAAAAAAGACGATATAACACGACTCATAAGCATGCAATAAAAAAATTATTGTGGTGGTAAACGTCCCTTTTTCGTAAAACCATCGCCTGCTACGAAATGTTGAATATCGCACAAAAGGAATCGAGTACTGGCAAAGAACTTTAAAGACAAAGTAAAGTACATTGCCAGCTGTCAGTTCATTCGCACAAACATAACGATGTTTTGTTTTGAAAAATCGTGGAATTGCTTATAGTTTAATAAATTTTATTTTATTTTCGAGTTATAATCGTTATGGATCCTCTTGTATCATAAGTGAAAATAAACTGCCTGTGTTTTAAATAGTAGTAAATCTCGTGATCTAATGAGAGATTTTTATTAGTTTTATCTTGAAATATGAAACTCACTTGCCCTTTGTTTGCTGTTAGATTAATGTCGATGTGCCATGTGCAAAAGCAGACTGGTTCCAAGGGATAAGAGAACCCCCGAGGGTATCCAAATTACTTTACACCGATTCCCAACAAACCGAGTGCTGAAAATCCAATGGTTTCAGCACTCGGTTTGTTGGGAATCGGTATTTTTTCGGACAAAATTTACATATGGATACGCATGATGTCTTCGTTTATTCTCGGAATTTCACAACGGAAAATTTTGTCCATTATGGTTATACGGAATGTCACGAGAACGTCTTTAAACCAGAGGTAGGTACCGAAACTAAAGTTTTAGTTGTCGAAGGAGATGTTCGCTCATTACCACGAGGCACCAAGAGTGGACAGTAATGTTTGCTAGAACGAATGATATGAAGAGAAAGTGTTGAAATTTCCGTCAGTGTACGGTAGGTTTTATATAGAATAGAAGTATTGAAAACTAAGCGAAAGGGAATGGGTAAAGTAGTACTCGAACCAAGGACGTCAGCTTTTGCCTAACATCCCACTGCGGGGTAGGTCGAATCCACCACCTCAACAGGCAAAAGTAACGTGTTGGTACGCGCTCATGTACTACTGATAGCTTTGTGATAGTTTCTAGCGGTAGTTTGTAAGAAACTCCCTCTTTTTTGGGTTTGTTTTGATTCGCAACGCCTGAGATCACCCAGATTTCGCGACAATATCATTATTATTTTAAAGCTTTGCCGAGCATTAAATACCCGGATCGTGGAAAGACAAACCTACTATCAGGAACTTCTTCCGAGAACTAGGTGGAGCTAGTTCGGAATAAATTAATTGCACCATGTTAGAAATAACAACTACCGTAATCCTGGGTAAAAAGGAGCAAGTAAAAAGGAGAGCACGTAAACATAACTAAACTCAGTGTTTGTGATCGCAATATTTCTAAATCTATTTTTAATTCTAGTTCTAATATTTCAAATTCGAATTCCGATAACCTTCACCGAGGTCGGTGGTGTCTACTTGACATGTCTGTCAGTCTCTATTTACTGTATCTGTTCCGATTATCCACAGACTACGGTATAATATGAATGGCAACTTAGACTCAAACTCTCTGCGTTAAAAATAATATCAATAATAGAAAAACAACATTTTTCAATCATAATGACTAGCACATTCTTGTTTTTGTTTACAATTAAAAAAAATCATATAATTCAACAAAACCGATTGTTTATTTCACAATAATTGAGTTATATCTACATTAGAAACAGTTAATTGGGATATTAATCCTTCTTTCTGCAAAATTTTCGAAATTTTTGTGGTATCCTCAGATACGCCCGCCGGGACGATTCTCCATCTTCTCTTGACATCATTGGTACCATTTGCTTTCTTCTTAGTTTCGAATAGTTTCCGCTCAATTAGCGCCCAATACTTCTCTATTGGGTAAAGTTCTGGACAATCTGGTGGATTTGGCTGCTTTTGGCACGTATTTGACCTCAAGTACCTTATACCATTCCAGGACGGATTTCGCTTAGTGACAAGATACCCGAGCAGGAGACTCCAACATATCAATACCTAATTTTGATCTTGATAACTGGCCTTGCTATAAGAGAGCTCAGATTAAATGGTAAAATACCTAAACAAAATACCTAAGAATTGCAAGTAAAATATCTCTCGAATAACAAAACTTGTTATTTTGGATACCTGGGAATACCTGAGAGGTACTTTTTTGGTATTGTCTTACCTCAATTCGGTATTCGCACAACATTGGGGGAACACTTTTATGGTATTATCCTCAGGTATTTGACCTCTTAATCTGAGCTCTGAAATAACAATGCCAGTTATCAAGTTATTCGGTCTTGCTCGGGTAGCCAAACCAGTTCAAAACAGGGCTGGAGAGTCGTGGTTTTTGATAAACGGTAGCAACCGCTTTTGCAGACATTCTTTTTCGTACACATTCTTATTGATAGTGCCGGTAGAAACGAAACTTTTAGACCCGGAAGCTATTTAAAGTCTTCGAGTACGTACGTTTCTTCGTCCATTATGATACAAGAAAATGTTTGCAAAACTTGGTGTAAAGCTCCTTAGCACGACTTTTTGCAGTGAAATTTTGCTTCTCATCACGGTTGGGCATCTTTTTTACTTTGTACGCCTTCAGTCCTTGCCTCTGCTCCACTTTTTGTACGTGTGATTTTGACTTCCTAACTTTCCGAGCCACAGTTTGCATAGAAAGATTGGGATTTTTATCAATAATGGCTACCACCTTCTTGTTCATTTGTCAGGAGTATACTTTTCGATTTGTTCCACTTCCAACTTTCCGATTCACAGTCAATCGCTGGTCAAACGATTTGCAAACACAAAACACGGTACTTATTGGTAGTTTTAGTTTCTTGTTAAGAGGAGAGTTTAAGCTGTCATAGAAATGAGACGTTTCAGCGATCCGTAAAATAAGTCAAAATCCACACTGAAAGAAAAGTGTCCGAAATTTAACGTGAACAGGCTTTAATACCTGCATGCAAAAAAATCCATCAAAACAAATTCATTTGGCTGACATTGTAGCGAATATAATTCCATGTACATTATAAACTTTTGAGTACTAATACAATTCGGGCAAACGCAAATGATAGAAAACGAAAAGAAAAAAAAATTGCCTTCCTGTTTTAGACACTTCTAACCAGTTTAAGTTAACTAGAAAATGAGAAAAAAGATTAGTAATTTCCATTTAACTCCAACTACCTTATTGCGTATCTTAATAGTGTCATGTGTCATGTGTCAAGATAAGCAATGAAGGAAGTTGGAAATAAATGGAAATTATTAATCTTTCTTCTCATTTTTTTTGTTGCATGTATTCCACTGAAAAGCTCACACTCTCCAGTTTAAGTTGTTAGTACCTATTCTTACATGTCAATTCCATTCGAAACACGTCACATTTGTACAGCAATTAACCATGCTATTATCAAAAATATTAACGACACTAATTAATGTAACGCCTAAGATAATCGGCCTTGGTAGCGAAAATTATTGGGCGCCGGTGCAAACATGTAAAGAAATGCTATAACATGATTTCCCATTGCCAGTTCACATTTGTGTATCTTCCGTGAAAATGTTTAAAGCCCAGAATTCTTATGGCTTGCCCACAATTGATACGTTGCGGATGCGTTTGCGTGAATTTGACATTTTTTCCATAGCTTTTCTGTCAAATTTACGTCTACGCATCCGCAACGTATCAATTGTGGGTGACCCTTTACCACTAAACGATTTTTATGAGCTTTCATCCAGCATTATTATTAACGCTTTGAAGTATGAGTGTGCCAAAAACACACGAGTATCACAGCATATTTGAAAGCTTCATCGCAAAAGCTTCGACTTTGACTGTAACCAACAACTGCAATTCACCATTATTGTTGAGTTTGCGCACAAAAACCTACACAAAGCTTTATCATTCGAAAGCTGGTACCGTTCATATATCCTAAAGCTTCAGGTAGGGATAAAGACATACTCGTAATCTGAAAGTAAACTGAGCTTTATTGAGGGCATGTAGACAATTGAACCAATATGAAACTAACGATTTGAAATTGTTTCAGTGTAGAAAAGCCCCTTGCACACCAAATTTCCAAAATTATGTTCGGTACTTTTTTTTGCTGAACTAGGTCTGTAAAACAGTAATTTCACCGAATATTTTGTAAAATATGACATCAATCAGAAATACTAAAATTCTGTAATTTATAGAAAAGTACCGAAAATTGTAAAAATAAATACCGATCAAAACTGTAAATCTTTGCAGTTCCTCTACACTGTAAAAAAAATTACAAATGTACTGTAAATTTATTCTTTTGCAAAATAAACTGTAACACAAGTACCGAAAAAATTGTAAATTTATTCCATGCTGTCAAACTAAACCTTCGCCGCCAGTTCGCCAGTTCTGTTGTTTGACGGTGCAGCTAATAGTAAGTGCAGAAAATGGAACAAATATTAGACACAATCGGAGTCCTTGATGAAGGAGCAAGAAATCTTTTCCTTTCTTCTTATATTTCATTGAATATAGATGATGCAAGAAGAACCCATCGTATGTTTTTTCTGCGATCAGCCCGGGATATGTGTAGGGGCTCGGGCGATGCATTGCATGGAACGATTGGACAATAGGTTTTAAGAAAGACGTTGAATATTGTACGTACTGTGTGAGGGCTTTGCTGCTTTTAATGTTATTTGACAACCTGAGGACAAGCAGCTTGTCCTATATATTTCCGCGGTTTTTCGAGGAGTGGGAAACTTTACAAACACGGGGGAAATTTTTTTGACAAGCCTCAATTGACCAACTGTCATTGAATGGAGAGTACGTCTTCTAAGAATAATCCAATGATTCGCAAATAAATGCAAAAAAATATATTAATTTATCTTAATTATCTTGAATGGTGAAAGCAAGAAAGAAAATCAACAAAAAAAACTTTTACAAAGAAATCCGTAAATTTTGATGAGCAACTGTAAATTTTTTACGTTATTTTCTGTTAAAATGTGACAGCGCGCATTACCAACCGTTCTTTAATATTTACAGAACGTTTCGGTAAATTTTGACAGCTCAGTAGCGAAGTTAAATCAACTGAACGTACTGTAAAACTTGAAAACTACTGAATGTTCAGCTGTTTCATATTCGGTAAAAATTACAGTATACTGTAAAAAAATCTAAGTGTGTGGGTCTACGTACACCTTACAGTCTGCACCATGCAATACATTATTGCGCAATATCACGATAGCTTATGCCAGTTTTATGATGTTCAATAATTCAATTTCGGATGCTGATCGAAATGTGTTCTTTTTTGGGCATTGTTACAAATAACATTGAAACGAAACAGAATTTTTGAGCACGAAAACTTCAAGACAATTAAATGACAGCTAGACACAATGTTTACATTCGAGAAAGTGGCAGAATATACACTTAAACTCTGTTAAACATAATTAAATCGTAGTATCCGTTTGAGAGTGGATTAACTTTTTTTGCGTAATTGTTTCATTTTTTTACCTTTTTTCAAAATTCATTTCATAAAATCACAAGAAAAGATATGAACGCCGTATTTTCCATGACAATGAGAAAAAAAACATAAATTGATAAATCATGGAGGACCTTGAGGAGGACTGGAGGACTCATTAAATTAAACTGATTTTCACTACAAAAACTTTCAAATTTTCAAAACAATCCTCTAGCAAAATTTTGAGTTACGGCCTTATATGTCGTAAAAGAAAAAAAATCGAATAAAAATCACTATAACATTATAGAAAAACACATTTATCATCATAACGATAAACGCCTGTTGGTTTTTTATACCATTCCACACGTCTGGACTTATATTTGAAAAAAAATCCTTGTGCAAAAGTTACGCCCTTTCAAGTCGTAAGAGCTAAAAAATCGATTGCAAATCAATATAACGTCAGTAAAAACACATTTATCATCAAAATGATGAACGCCAGTCATTCTACATCTTAAAACGAATTTTAAAAAAGATCGGCGTAATTTGAACTTACGCCTTTTTGTTGTCGTAACTACAAAAATTAATGCAATATCACATAAGATACAAATGACACAAACGCGTTTCTTAATTATGTTTCAGAGACTATTATGTAGTTTTCGTTTTTGTGGTGTAACACCAAAAAGTGTAGAGTACAACAAGCGTGGGTCTTTGACAGCTCAACATCATTGGTTTGTAAACAATGGTGTAAACGGTAGCTACACTCGATTTTTTTCCCGGTGTACGGTGGTGCAGTTCTGGTGTAGCTACACCGTAAAAACGAAAACGACATTACATGATAAAAAAAGGTTAATCATAGCAAGCATTTATAACATTGTTAACAAGGTGTGTTTACAAAGAATTCAGTACGATTGTTTTTTAAAAATGGATAGTCATGAATCCAATCGGAAAAAAGTGTGCATTCTATGCCTGTACAATAACAAAAATGTAAGACCTACTTCCACTGCTGTAAAAGAAGTCATTCGTCAATATCATTTTGCCCGATATTGCCCAACCGACAGTGGTATTATCCGTCATCTATATGTACATTGTGCAGAGTGAAGTGTAATACAAACAATGGTTCAAAGTAAGAAATCTTGCAGCTATACAAGTACAAATATGACTCTGTCCAGCTGTCTGACTGGTACATGCAATTGTGAAATTTTCTGGGCTTCGAAAGTTGTAATTGGGAAAAATTTACCCGGTGTAGTTCCGAAGGAGGTGAAGCCAGCCCGTCCCAGAAAGAAATTTTCTGATGTGGCTAAAGTGGTTCGCGTTTGCCTGTCTGAAATTAAGCGAGGTCAATAGCCTGGATGTAAAGGCTGGGCTACAATGGGGAGCGCAACGGCGCGGTGCGGCAGTTTTTGACATAAAAACATATGAATTAACTGTCAAAAGCTGCCGCAACGCGCTGTTGCGCTCCTCATGTAGCTGGGACTTAACTCTTCTGAGCGAACAGAAAATTTATAAAAAATTCTGAAGGCTAAAAATTCTCCGTCAAAATCAGCAGAAGCTGCGGTGTCCTATTTTCTAACTGAGGAAGCGTCATCATCCGGTATAGACATCAACTTATATGTTCTTTACATCAATAATAATAGGAATTTCATATGCTTAGGTGGCAATCAGATTCGTCTCTTTAATCGTCGAGGTAAGCCGTCACTTAACCAAAAACATCACTCGCATCAGTCTCAAGCAATAAAGCCAAAATGTGCTCCGATCTTTACAAGGTTTAAACGGAAAATTCATTAAGCATGCGCAAAACTCTAGATAATGATTGTTAAATGCTTTTAATAGCTTTTTACACAATTGTTTACATGCGTCATGAAGGGTCTTAAGAGGTCCGGAATAGTGTTTGAACCTGGTACTAAGAAAAACCTTTTGAAGATGAATTCACAGTTAAGCGATCTTTTTAGTATGATTGAGCTTGGAGAAATTATTTTTGGACATATGGTTTTTTTTTTTTAAAGATCAACATTGTAGTTGCTACTCCTTTACTGATCAGAACTAGTGTAATTGCACAGAGAACCACATAGATGGAGCATGGGAGAAGCTTTACATCTTCAATGTACAAGTTCACTAATTCTATTTATAGATCAGTACCGGCGCCGGCTACGTCCTCACGGTCTTCGGGGAGGGGGGAAGTAGGATGATTAGTTTGACAATCGTTGTTATTAGAGACCGTGATCACCACTGCATCTCTACAATTGCCAAGGGAAGGATATATTTGTGTTAGTGAGGCAGGTTATTTATAGATCATGGATTCACTGTGGTAAGTGATGCGATCAATGAAAGCGCAGTAGATTGCTGTTTATTTTAAATCTAGTGGTGATAGAAAGAGGCAAGTGACAAATAACAAGGAAAGGGACGGGCCTGGGATTGAACTCCCGACCATCTGCTCGGTAAGCAGAACGGGTAACCACTGAGCTACCCAGCCGCGCATAAGAAATTATTTTTGGACATATGGTGGTGAAAATCTCAGCTGAATTGACCTACTTTTTAGTTGTTTACAGCTGTTTAAAAAATGCATTGTGCCTCTAAGAAAAATTATGTTTCTAGGCGGTTACTGACCCATATATTCATATATCGATTTGTTTTAATAACTCTGTAATAACCGTAATTTCAAAAGGGCGTAAGTAACGATTTTTTTCCTCAAAGCTTCTTAAAAACCGTTCCAGAAGTGAATAATGGTAATACGAACATACTGGCCTTCATCATTTTGATGATAAATGTGTTTTCATTGATGTTATATTGATTTTCATTCGATTTTTTAGCTTTTACGACTTGAAAGGGCGTAACTCAAAATTTTGAGCAAGGATTGTTTTAAATAAGTCCAGACAGAATGAATAGATAAAATGGCATAAAAAACCAACTGGCGTTTATCGTTATGATGATTAATGTGTTTTTTTATGATTCTTTTACGACTTAAAAAGGGCGTAACTCAAAATTTTGTCAAAGGATATTTTTAAAATTTGCACAAAGGTATAGAATAGCATAACGAACCAACTAGCGTTCATCGATTTGATGGTATATTATTTTTGATAATAACGCTAAATAGAACACCGTGTAGATGTTATCACTCACTTCCAACCAGTGGCGCCCCTTAGAAAAATGTGAACCCATTTTACAAAATTGAGCAGAACTTCAAAATTAAATAACATTCTTATTTTAATCTCAAAATAAACAGGTTTGTTTCAAACGTTTCATAAAAGCGTGCTAGGTGTTTTCACGGTGCCTCCGATTGAGCTGAACTTTTAAGTAGCTTAATTGAATAAAAACTAAAAAAAACTTCTTTTCTTATACCGAAAAAGTCAAAATCTCATACGAAACTTCAAGTTGATAGCCGCCAATCTAAACGATTTATAAAAAATTTACAACTTTTAAGGGATGGGTTTTGGAACATTTCCAACTATAATATACTGTGCACATTCCTACTTTCGATTTTTTTTAAAGACCCTTTAGAGGTAGGTATTCAACTCTTTGTTGGACTATTTGAATTTACTTAAATAAAAAATACTAAACTAGATTTTAATAAGCATATTATTTGAACTGAATGAAACACCATAATTAATGTTAGTGTTTCAATTGAAAACATGGTTGATCAGCTCATATTTCAGCCAGACAAAGCAAAATAATTTTGCAGCTATTTCTGTATTCAGCATGGAATGAAACTAAACGAAATAAATAGAAGATGACACTTTGAACCATTTGATACCCGTTTTTGAGGACCCGGATAGGGAAAACACATTTTCGGAGAATTATATGGGAGCAAATGTAAGGCATTTAAAGTCAAAAATTTAACTACTTTTACTAATTACACTCAACTTAAATGTTAATGCAAACATTTTGTTTGTTTTTTTTTACCAAATGGTGTTTAAATGAATTCATTCTGTTGAGTCCAGCGAGAGTTATTAGCGTTCAAAAACCTTTCACTTTCAAAATTTTGAAATGACACCCGGTATAGAAAAGAAAAACGGAGTCCTACGTTAAAATCGGCCCTAATCCGAAAAATCAAGACGCTTGGAAAATCACCACACAATCGTATCTTTATGCTCTACTTTTTTTTTCATTTGGCTAATACTTGTGTATGATCGAACATTATGATTGATGCCATTGCTTGGACGAAAACGTGAAGTATCAACGAAACGTACTCGCAATCAACCAATAATTTGGTTTAGCCAATGCTTTTGATTTAAACTTCTAAACCTGGCTTGAATTCTCTTATATTAAAGTGAATGCATATTTAAGACACCTATTTGGTTGGAGAATAGGACGATGGTGAGGTTTAAGAGAATTCCATCTAATACATATCTCATGTGTCGAAATGGTCGTGTGGTAAGAACACTGACCTAGTAAGCTGGTGTTCATGGTATGAACTCCTGGTTCATGAATGCTATTTTGCTGCCGGCATAAATTTGTTCAACTGAGGTGTTAGAATTTTTTGGTTTTGACCATTGTCAGACATAAATTATGTTTTGTAAGCTCCACCTTCTGAGCTATTTCTATTCTACAGTAGTATTAGAAAAGGTTTTCCATCATCGGAATGGCAACATAATCATTTGCCACATTGAAGCAAAAATGCATGCAATGAAACATTTTGTGTTACTTGGGTACACTTTCGTGATCCGTTGAATCAAAATTTTAAAGAAGGGACGGGCCTCAGTTCTAAAGTCAGACATCGGCAACAAAGCAAAATAATTTTGCAGCTATTTCTGTATTCATCATGGAATGAAACTAAATGAAATAAAAGGAAGAAGATAATTTGAACCATTTGTTACCCGTTTTTTGAGGACCCGGATAGGGAAAAACACATTTTCGGAGATTTATATGGAAGCAAATGTAAGTCATTTTAAAGTCAAAAATTTAACTACTTTTACTAATTGCACTCAATTGTTAATGTTAAATAATAATGCAAACATTTTGTTTGTTTTTCTCACCAAATGGTGTTTAAATGAAGTCATTCTGTTGAGTCCAACGAGAGCTACCCAAGCAGCACAAAACTCTCAGTATTGGTTGCAGCAACTTGATTGTGACTTAATTAAGTCACACTGAAGTTGCATTGACTGGTTTGCAACAAGTGTGCTACTAGGGTATTAGCGTTCAAAAACCTTTCACTTTCAAAATTTCGAAATGACACCCGGTATAGAAAAGAAAAACGGAGTCCTACGTTAAAATTCGCCCTAATACACTCCCTTATGGTACGCCAAAGCTGTTCTCCGGTGGGCTAGAAACAAAATCATTTGAAGCAGTCCGTTGATTTCTGTCAGACAAATAGCTTTCGAACCATCCATATGCAGAATCCGAAAATCCAAGGCGGTATCTTCATGCTCTACTTTTTTTTCCATTTGGCTAATACTTAATGTTTACGCTGTTTCACAAGAATGATTTTCACGGAATCCAATGAGCAAGGAGAAAATAAATCTAAACAACCAAAAAAGTTAAAAGTGTGCAAGATGCTATGAAAATACTTCTTGTGTAACACATGCAAACAAAACCGTCATTATTGGTTACTATGACTTTATTGTGACTTAATTTAGTCACATTGAAATGAATCAAGTTGAAAAAGTTTGCTGCTGCTGTTGGGATTACGTAAATTCCCTTGTGAAATTTTATTTGAAATTTCTGTACTCTCCCGGTATTCTGAACAACCAGATAAGTTCACTTCCACTCATAAAAATCCTATCATCTGAATCCATAGAGAATAACAACCTCCACCAGCTCATTGTCTACGCCTACGAACAAGATAATACCCACCCATTTGGAAGTTAAAGTAAACTAAAATTTGTTTCGAAATCTCATTTTGTATTCTCAGAATGCATTCACATCATCTAGTTTTTCCTTCATCGTCTTTGATCCAGCTGGCAAAGAACGGCATTATCTGCATATCCATCCGGTCGATACGTTCCACAGCCTTGTTGAACGAAGTTTGCCGCCAATTCAACCTGCTTCCCTGGTAGACAGCCTTCCACCCGAACTTTCACCCGAGCAGGCACCGTTGTCCACTTCGTTGTTCAGACAGATGATTCCACGCCATCCACTACCACCTGTTTTGTTGGCATATCTTCTTCCCAGAATAATCATGCTGTTGAACTTGGAGTACTGGAAGGTGGCTCAAATGAGCCCGTCCTACCATGTCCGGAGATAGTAACTTCCCGCCCCATACGGTACATCGTCCACATACAGTTCCAACTTTTTGCATCGTTTCATCAAAGACAATCGGTTCTTCCTAACTTAATCAGCGCTATGTCGTAACGCTCTTTGCGTACCTCCTTCATGGGGAATTATTTGCGCCGGTTTCAGAATCTTGCCTTCCTTGTGGAGATGTGGCGTTCCAACGCGCATCGTCAGACTGGCCTGCGGCAGAGTACTGTGAAAATGGAATCAACAATCAATCTTTATATTAGACATCGACGCCACGATAGATTAAACCTACCTTCCATCTATTTGCACTATGCAATGTGCAGCCGTTAGAATCCCATTCCGCGTCAACATCGATCCGCTGCACTTGAACTCATCTCTTTCGAACAGAGCCACCTGATACGGGAACTGTTTTTCTACGGCGAACTGTCCTCCTCCGATGATCTCTTCTAGCGTCGGATGGCCCGGTAATTCAGAGCAAAGGTAGAAGTACTGATGCAATTGAGACTTTCATTACTTCCGGTAGGAGTTGTTCAGGTTTAGTAGAAAGGAACGAGCCTAAATATATTTGGCTAGAGTTTTATATAGCTTTTTGCGGATCCACTGACTCGTGATGAAGTACAACGTGCATGCGTTGAGAGTTAGTGATGTTGTTTTGATAAGGTGGGTTTTACGGGTAGGGGATGGAGGATGGTGTTGAAATTGTGTCCAGGATGAAGTGTTTCGAAAACATGGACCACCTTGTCAAGCATTTTATGTCACCACTTTCTTCCAGATTTATAGAAAACTTTACCAAATTGCAATACAGGATTTCATTAAACCCACTAATCGTGTGAGCAATTGTTCTCGGAGTTCTAGAAAGGATTGATTGGCAGAGGGGTTCCTGATTTCGTAAAAAACTAATTCAATTCCAATCATTTTAGAATTGTATGATTTCACCTGATTCATTATTTCAGCATTTTTAATTCACCTAACAACACCTAATAAATCATTTTTTTTTGTTCTACTTGGGTCCAAGCGAGGATGGTCTCCTCTGTGTAAGCTGCTCCTGAGCTCATTTACCAGAATTATTTTTCCAAAATTCACAACTAGTTTTTACATCCAATATTTCAAACCTCACATACAAGGGAAGAAACGAATCGCATGAAAAAATATGCGCGTGAAATTATTGAGATCCATACATCAAACTCTTTTCCGGAAGTTCGGCAAAACTGCCTATCAGCACCACATCAATGAGGTCTATACAGGTGGAGAAGAAGTGGTTAACTGTATTAGTGTAATGCAAAATACTGTAATTGTGTTCTCGTAGGATGATGCACAGCCTGTTTTTTGGAAGATGCGACGGATCTACAAAAACAAATAATTTATAAAAGCAGCAAATCACAAGATGGAATGTTTATACTCGGTAATTGGTATAGTTTTTTAAAAGGTTTCGGCTGAAAAATGCCTCTTTGTGCACTAAAGGGATGCGGAAAAAACTTAACTTGCTTTGTTATCATTCGCTTGTTTTTGGAGTTCTACGTCACTACCCGAAATCATGGATTGTTTACAAATTTTTCATTACTAATACCGACAAACACCCTGCTCTTCGCCACCTGTATAGACCTCATTGGCACCACATCTGATCAGCTCTGACTAGGGATGCCATATTCACAGACATGTCTGTAAATTTGAAAGACTTTTTAACGATGCAGACATTTCGCAGACATTTACAGACATTTGAAATATTTTTTTAAATTTCAAAAGAAGGTATTCTCTGAAGCTAGGATTTAAACGTACGAAGATCTGAAATAGTATAGTAAATATGGTGAAGAAGCTTTGATGGCATATTTTAAACCATCGTAGGTATCATTTAAAGTAGAAATCCTCTGCAAATGACAACCGTGGGCTACTTGAGACACAATGGGCTCCGAAGTTAAGTATCGTAATTATAGGCCCTTTCCGAGGGCAACATGGAGTCCCTACTTATGGTAGTGTTCAATCCCACGCGTGTTCAAACTCATGCGAAAATTACTGTCAAAGCGTTGGTCCTTTTGCCATGAAGTCACAACGAAAATCAAAGTTCACAACAATACAAATCATATTTGAGAAATTTAGAGATTTCCTCGAAAAAAATGGCTATGGCCAGGTAGAACTACTCAGAGGTATTGGGAGCAAAACAGTTCATGCAAGAAGAACCTTCAAAGAATTTTGTTACTGAAGTTCAAGATCATACTTACCAGAATTTCAAGACAGAACTTCCCCAAGAATCAGAAGCGGACTAATCAGAGCTCCAGCAAGAAGTGTAGGGAGGCTTCGATGTTTGAAATTTTTCAGAGTTTTTGGAGTTCTTTCCAAAAATTCAAGATTGAAGAAAACAAACTTCCCAAATTTCAGACGGTGAGTTAACCAGAAGGGCACAACCTATAATTTCTCAAAAAGTCAGGATAAAAACCCCCAGGACAGATGCTTCATAGTTGAGGAAAGAACTTTCCAAGTTCTCAGGAAATAACTTCCCAGAAGTTCTGAACAAACTTCAGAAATGGTTAGTTGGAACTTCCTAGAAGTGCTTGGCAGTTTTTCCAAAGCTCAGAGGAGTACATTCTGCATTTCAATAAGGATTTTTCAAAATTCTTTGAAGGAGAAAAAAAATGAAACTTTCCAGGAGCAAGGGGTACTTCCTTCTAATTTGAGTACGAATTTTACAATAGTTCCGGAACTAATGCTGCTCGGGGAGAAAACTTCCCAAAAGTTCAGAAGAGGACTTCTCAGAAGCCCAGGAAGAAACTTCAAGAACAAATTTAAGGGAATTTTGGGATATAATTTTCCTGTAGTTTCGGAAGGACCAATCAAAAGTTTAAAAAGAATAAGCTCAGGAAAAACTTCCCCGAATTTCATATGTAAAGAAACCTGCCAGAGAGGTCACTACTTGTAGGTTCAAGAAGGAATTTTTCAAAAAATCAGTGAAAGAACTTCTCAGAAGTTCACAAGACGACTTCAGAAGTTGCGAAGAGACCAAAAGTTTAGTTGAAACCAGGAAGTGCTAGAGCTTCCCAAAGTTCCAAATCGAACATTCCAAGGAGTTTCAGAATGAGAACTTCTCGAAGTTCACGAAATCTCAGAAGTTATGGTAGATTCCTCTTGATAAATCAGGAAGAAAGTTTCCAGAAGTAAAGAGGGATCTTTCTAGTGTCTAAGCAGGAATTTTTCAGAAATTCAGGAACGAACTTTCCTGGAAGTTCAAGAGAATACCACCCCTTGAAGTCTCATAAGAGATTTTTCAGCAGTTCAGAAAGAACTTCTCAGAAGTTCAGGAAGAAACTTAACAACTAAAGAAGATTTTCCAAGAAATCTCAGAGTACTTTCTCAAAGTTTTGCAGAAACTTTCCTCGTAGTTCAGGATAGGACTTATCAGAAGTTTAGAAAGTAAATTTTATGTTCAGGAAAAAAATACCAAATGTTTGTGGAGGGTAAGGTTCTGAATGCGAATTCTCGAAGCAAATAAGGAGTGACTGCCAAGAAGTTCACAGAAATTTGCCTGAAGTCTGTAAAGAAATCCTCCTCAGAATAAAGCAAAGAGCCTGCATAAGATCTGGAGAGAGTTTCCGAAATTTAAGAGATAATCAATGACTAACCGAAGAAGTCTATACAAAAATCATTCATATGACCATAATGATATTGATGATCATGAGTGATGAAGAAACCATATTAAAATATGGTACAGACCATCAATCGACTGGTCTGGTCTTTCGACTTGAATCGAAAAAAAAAAACTGGAAAGAGCGTTACAGGGGAAAAAAAAACTATAGAAAATTGTGTCATCTATGCGAATGCTTCAAGCTTCAGTGTCACTTTAAAAATATGAAACAATAGAGTAAGGTTGCATACAATCCATGAAAAAGATGCAGACATGTTTACATAATCACACAAATAGCAATAATGACATAACTTGCTCTCTTATTACGTCTTTCGTTATAAGCCTAATTTCGAAAAAAAAATTTACAGACTTTTTATAGACATTCCCAGACATTTCAAATTTTTTGTCACAGACATTTGATAAAAATATCTGGCATCCCTGGCTCTGACAGCATCGAATAAACAAACAAGAATACCGGTAAAATACTGATAAGCTGATTACGGTGAGTTTTTCAATTCTGTTTTTGTTTTTCAAATAATCGGATTTGCAGTCGTGAATTGGAATGGCCAACAATCCCGTTTGGCGTGGAAACGGTTCCGGTCTTGATTCTGGTGGTGAAAACAGTAAAAAGGGGATCGGGAAAAACAGTATCGCTTTCGTGGTATCGCTGATAAGTTTATTACTTGGGGAAAAAAAGAGTGATTTTGGAAGAAGCGAAAATTTCGTACAAATTGAAGGGAAAATTCGAATTTCGTGGTGAAATTGTTCATTTATCGTGAAAAAGTGGTTTCACTTTGCGGAGCAAGCTCCGTTTCATCAAAAGAAAGTGAAGGTTTTGATGTGGCAGTGAATTTCAGTATGATTTCCTCCAAAAAAAAAATTGAGAGCAGCAAAGTAACCTCCGAATTGTGAAAGGAAAAATTGTGGAGGCTGAAAAATCGCGTCGATATATCGGCGGAGCTAGAAGAGTAAAATAAAACTAAAAAGATTCAGCATTATAACCTAAATCGTTGGAAGAGGGAAAAATTTCGATTGTTAAAATACAGTTAAGGGGAAAAATTAACTTTAAGAAAAGTAAGTGATAAAAGAAGAGAAATGGACAAGAATAGCAGAATACAGAGACTAATTCAAAGCCGGAAGACAAACGGCAGAATAACTAGAGCAGAAACCAGAAAAGAACAACCCATGGAGCAAACCGGAATGGAAGAACAAGGAAGCAGCGAAGAAGAACTAGGAGTGATAGTGGAACTAGTTGATCTAAACAACCACTTTCCGTCCCACCGAGTACACGTCGGAAGTCTCCTCAAGGAAGCTGGAATATGCAACTTTCGAAAAGATCGGAATGTTCCGATACAAAATCGCAGCTGGTAGCAAGACTGAAAAGGGCCGGATTAGAAAGACGAAACTGGAACACCAAAACCTGAGAGTCTACGAACCCAGGAAGAAGGACCATACAATCTGTTTCATCAGAGGAGTGCCATACAGTTTCGCCGAGAAGGAAATAATGGAGAACTTGGATACAGATTTCGACGCACTACAGGTAGAAAGAATAAAAAAAGAGGAAGGGACAATAAGCTTCTGGATAAAGCGAACATCAAACTCACTGTAAAAGGACCGATCATGCCCGATCGGGTGAAAATATACGGGTGCTGCTTCAAAGTGGAGCTCTATATATTTCCGGTGAGGCAATGCAGATCGTGTTGGAGATTTGGGCATGGAATCAAACACTGCAAAGCGAGACCGAAATGCAGAAAATGCGGAGAGAAACACCAGGAGGACGAATGTGGCCAACAGGAGAAATGCGCCAACTGCGGAGGAAACCACGAAGCCCAATCGAAGGACTGCCCCGAAAGAGCCAGGAGATGGAACATCTTAGAGAGAATGAAGAAAGGAGCAACCTATGAAGAAGCAGAATCCAACTATCCAAAGCTATCAAACCGGTTCGATGTACTGCAAGTTGAGGATGATGCCATCAGCACCTACAGCGAAAGACACGCCAGCAGCTCAGAAAGCAAAGACCAAGACTGGAAAAAGACGAAGAAGACATCGGCATTGCAGGAGAAAGACAGCGCGTAACCACAGGAAGCAGAGAATCTCGCCTGAAAGCCCCAAAACAGAATACGACGTACAGAAGCCAAGAAAGGGAAGAAGACGAATACAGTTCAACATCATCATCAAAAAGGCCAGAAATCAGGGAACATGCAGCACGTGTCGATTGAACCCATACGGCACTACGGAATTCGAGAGGTTCGTGGACAGACTAAGAAAAGAATTTCTAGCTGAAGCAAGATCGAGAAAATGGATTGATCCCCTGAAAAAAAAATCCACGCAAGGATCGTAGTAGGAGTCAATGAAGCCAACAATGCGATAGAAACGGACAGGCTGCTCATCGAAACTGCTCAAGCAATTCAGTATCTAATTGGCAGAAACTTGGAAAGCCATCAGCAGGAATACACGGACCACAGAATCGATGAAGCCGGCCAAAGTGTCGTGTAAAAAGCTAATAATATTGCAAAACAACATCCAAAGTATACGCCCGACAGAAACAAGAGAAGAATTACACTATTACTTGAAGCAAAACGAAATCGCAATAGCGATACTGGAGGAAATATGGCTGAAAAAGGAGGAACATTTCAGGATCACGAACTACAGAATGGAATCAGAAAGAAGGAATGCAGGATATGGAGGAGTGGCAATATTAACTAGAGGACATGTACACTACGAACGAGTTGAGCTAGGAAGTTTCCTACCGGTTGAAGTGGTAGCAGTCAAAATAACAAAGAATTTCCACCCACAGGACGGACAGGGATCTGTTGCAAGAAACAAAAGAGAAAATTAGGCTGCTCTTTGATGCAATAGAGAATCTGCACGGAGAAATCATAGTCGGAGGAGACTGGAACGGACACCATGAAACGTGGGACCCCACGGGGAAAACATGCCCCAAAGGAGCACTAATTAATGGGCTGATAGAGGCTTCTAAACTCTCTCCTCAACGATGGAACGCACACATGCCTGACAACCACCGACAGAAGGAGTTCAACGGTAGATCTGACGCTAGCAACAACAGGAACGGGTGTCAAGGCAAAATGGACGGTTGATGATCAAGAATTTGGAAGCATACATCTAGCAATTCTTATCGAAATCAGCAGCGATATCCCAATAGCGAAGAAAATCACTAAAAGGACCAACCTAGGAAAAGCGGTGGAGCTCATTAACGAAATCAAACCACAATACATGTACAACCCCGTCGAAATGCAAAACATCTTCGACGAGTGCATAGAAAAGGCGAGCTATATCGTAAAGAACAAGAAAGGTAACTGGCTGAAAACATGGTGGACAGACGAAATAAACCAGGCGTATCAAGAAAAAAAAAACAGCATTGAGGAACTATAATCGTGGAAAAACTCTACAGAATCTGTTGAAACTAAAAAAAACAAGAGCCACGCTAAAGAGAATGATAAGGAAAGAGAAGAGAATATATTGCCAGTAGATATCATAGAAAGTGAACGAAGACACACCGGCAAGCAGTTATGGAACATTATTAGGGGGCTGGAAACAGCGCTGGCTAAACCGGTAGGTTTCAAACCAGAAGTCAACCGGGAGGATGGACAAAGATTTATGGACCACTACTACAAAGGGAAACAAAAGAATGAGTGGATGGGTTATGAAATGGCAATATCAGAACAGGAAATCTTGAAGAATCTCAGGAAAAAGAAAACACGCTCAGCCCCTGGGCCTGTTGGAATGTCCTACGCCATACTGAAACAACTGAAGCCGAATATCCTAGGAAACGTCTGCGAAATGCTCAACGAGGTATTTGTCACAGAAGAAATTCCCGGAAAGTGGAGGAATACGGAAGTAAGAGCGATACCAAAACCAAATAAGGATCCCAATCTACCATCATCACAAAGACCAATCTGCTTGCAAAATACCTGAATGAAGTTGCTAAATGGAGCGAAATCTCCGAAATCGAGAGCCTGATCGCAGACACCTCTTTCTGCTTTAGAAGAAACTGCTCAGCAACAACGTGTGTGAACTATTTGGTAAATAGGATCCACGAAGCTAAAAAGAAAGGCCAAATCACGGTGGCAGTTTTTATGGATATGACACAAGCTTTCGACTCGGTCAGCACCCAAGTACTCCTGAACCAGATGGCAGGGAATGAACATACCGTCGAAGCTAGTATCATGGCTACACACCTACCTAGAAAATAGAGTAATGATCTGCAATACAGCCGAAGGAATCATAGAAATGAAAATCAACGAAAGACTACCACAAGGATGCCCCCTTTCTCCTCTATTCAACATCTATACAGCAGAACTCCACTCGATAAAAGAAGAAGGATGTGAACTAATACAGTACGCGGACGACTTTACTCTGATCGTTACAGGAAAGACAGTGGAAAAAATCGGAAAACTAGATCCAATAGTTTCCTAGGAAAATTCATAGAAAAACTAGAAGCCCTACAATTGAAGATCAATCCATCGAAGTCTGCAGCAGTACCATTAACATTGAAGCATATCGACCAGCTGAAAATCAAGATTGCTGCCGAGAAAATCGAGATCAACAACACACACAAACACCTACGAATCACTTTAGACAGAACCGTCACATTTAGTAAGCTCATCGAGGACAGCAAAAGAAGAGGAGCAGATAAACTCAAGATCATGAAAATTCTCAGCAGAAGAAGCACAAAAGCTAAATTGGAAACGCTGGTAAAAGTAGGAAACGCGATCATCAGAAGCAAATTGGAATATGGAGCGCAAGTATACGGAGGTGCAGCCAGGTCTAACATCCAAAGACTGCAAACAGTCCAAAATGCATACCTGCGATGCGTAATGGGTTACCTTAAAACAGCACCAATAAAGGGCGAACACGAAATTTTGCGACACATTCAACAGGGCATAACTGTTTTACCATTGGGTAAAAATCAACCAAATTTTGCACACTTTCTCATTGATGTGTATTGTTTACATGCTGTCAAACTCGAAGTCGTGTTTTTCGATTCAACGAAAATGGAGGTGAACCAACGCGAGTCGAGAGAACAAATTCTTTCCAAACACCTGGAATTTCCTGACCTGTCGCACCGGCAGTTGGGAAAATGTTGAACATTCACCATTCAACCGTCTCCAGAGTGTTGAAGCGGTTCCAGGAGCGGTTGACGTTGGACCACGGCAAAGGAGCTGGAAGAAAATCGGGACCGGAGAACAAAAAGACGGAGGGAAAGGTAAAGCGGATGATTAAAGCAAATCCCAACGTCTCAAGCCGTGATTTGGCTAAAAAGATCGGCATGTCGCAGAGCTATGTCCAGAATGCAAAGAAGAGAGCTGGACTACATACAAACAAGGTACAGAACTTCCCAAACCGCGATGAGCGGCAACAATCGACGGCTAAAACTCGGGCACGGAAGCCTTACGAGATGATGCTGACAAAATATGGCTGCTGACGACGAAACGTATATAAAAGCCGATTTTAAGCAAATTCCGGGGTTGGAGTTTTTCACCGGCAAGAGCAAGTTCTGTGTGGACGACAAATTTAAGCAGAAGAAAATGTCGAAGTTTGCCTCCAAATATCTCATTTGGCAGGCCATCTGCTCTTGCGGACTGAGGAGTGAGCCTTTCGTGACAAAGGGCACAGTACATGGCGAGATCTACAAATCTGAGTGCCTCGAGAAGCGCCTTTTGCCGTTCTTGCAGCAGCACGACGAAGCTCCACTATTTTGGCCAGATTTGGCATCATGCCACTATTCTAAAAGTGTCCTGGAGTGGTATGAGGCCAATTCTGTCAATTTTGTCGCAGAGGACATGAATCCGCCAAACTGTCCGGAGCTGCGCCCGGTGGAGTAGTACTGGGTAATGATGAAGCGGGAACTTCGGAAGAGCAAGAAGACTGTCAAAGACGAGAAGGACATGTTAAGAAAATGGAAAAAAAACTGAGAAACCGGTACCGGATGACACTGTAAAGACTTTGATGGAGGGCATCAAGCGAAAATGCGTTCAATTTTACACTCAAGGCTCCATCGATTAACTTATTTACTTTTGATTTTTGAAGTAAATATATGTATAAAACTACCCTAAAATTTTGGTTTGATTCTATGTAAACATTATAAGAAAATTGGCATGACATTTTCGGTGTCGCAATCATTTCGTGTTCGCCCTTTACACGTATTCCATGCAACATGACAACTACCGATAGACGACAGAATAGAACTTCTCACCCTGAAAGACGCGGTGAAAAGTTCCTTCACAAACATATCTAAAGAGAAAGGAATAAACCACTTCGAAATAATAGAAGAACCCGGAAAATCGATTTGGTCAAGAGACCTCATACTGACATCAGAACAAAAAAGGACACTAAACAGAATCAGGACAGGTCACACATTTATCAAAGAAAGAAAATACAAATGGGGATGGGAACAAGAAGAAGAATGCGACCTCTGTGAAGAAAACGAAGACCTACAGCATGTTTTGTACACATGCCCACCCCAGACAATTCCAAGTCGTATAACAGTGTTCAAATACTATCGTATATTCCTATATTTTTAGTCAAAATCGCAATTAGTTGTAGCTTTTATCGTATTATGTTTAGATTAAATCGTAAACAATGCAAATTTTCGACTTCTATACGATGCGTCATTTTTTCATCGTAATGCGTCACAAACTAAATCGGATATACATCACTAACCTATTTGATTCTAATTTGTTATTACATATACAATCGCATACGATATCAAATAAACTCGTTTAAGAAGACAACTGTAATTTTTGGAGCGTATTTGAACCACAGCTGTCACGTCTGAGTTGATACTTTAGATGGTATACGCTTTGTTTACTATTCTATATTTGTACATCATAAAAACTAGATTCACTATTTGTGCATGTGACCAGTCTAAGACACGTCTCCACAGTCAGAGCAAAATTGAGTTTAAACCCACCACCTTTCTTGAGGATATGCAGTCCACAATGTTCTTTGAGTTGAACTTTCATGATAGCCACTGTACAGAAATTTAAGTCTGCATCTTGTACAAAGCATCACCAACTGCAAAGCCAGATGTTCTCGAGGTTCAAAATTCCAGTGTTATAGAAATGACAGATATCATTCCCAGAATTTGCAGCCAAATTTGTTATTTCAAATGATATCTACACGGGCAATGTCCGGTTACTAGGCCGGTATAGGTACAAAGAACTCTCTTATTGAGCTCCAGAAGCTTTTTCCTAATTGTAACATTTGGAATTATAAACTTTTTCGCTTGAACACACCAATTGGTCATCACCCTTTGCTCCAAGATTTTAATTCCATTTTTATGGCACAGAATACCGCAGAATGGTTCTGGGCCAATAAACTGTGCATTTGAACCTTGTTTAGCAGGCTCGTCTGCCCTTTCATTACGTTCATACCACAGTGTCCCGGAACCCAGAATAAATTTACCGAGTTCTCTTGGCACACCTTTCGCAGTGAAAGAATGCATTCCCAGACAAGTTTGGATGAACATTTATAATTACTTAACGCTTTGAGTGCCGCTTGGCTGTCTGTAAAAATACAAATATTTGCATATCTATATTTGCTCTTCAGACAAACGTTAACACATTTTATTATAGCATAGATCTCCGCTTGGAAAACCGTTGGATAGTTTCCCATCGCCACTGACATTTCTACCCCAGGGCCGAAGACATTTCTACCCCAGGGTGAAGAATTTTATGGAGCCATGACGAACAGTGGGACCTCCGACTCCCCAATCTTTACGTGACGTTTCACATATCTTGTAAGGGATGTCATGGTTTTCCACAGGTTTCATCCAGTCTCCATTCATGTACATCACTGGCCAATTTTGAAAGCTTTGTGAAATGCTCAGGTGACCGACTAAATCACCAGACATGAAAGTTTTCAACCGTTTAAGTCTAAGCATACTCTTTTCCGCTTCTAGTTGCACGTTTTCGTGCAAAGGCAGCAAATTTAGAATGGTATTCAACGCATTTGATGGAATGCTGCGCATCGCTCCCGTTATAGCAATGGATACTAGCCGTTGGTATACTTGACAAATCGCTGGAAATCCTCTTGGTAGAGGATGGGACATACCCGATCCCCTGTCAGTCGTTGCCGTCCAGGGTCCCATGTGTCTCATCGTCCATCACCACCATCACATCGCGCTTCCTAGGGAAAATCTCCTTGAATATTACCTTTAGCCGCTGTTTCTGGGTGATGACCTACTGTTCCAAGACGGTCGGCTTGGACCTACGCTTCTACATGACGATGTTAATAGACTGGAGGTACTTTTTGACGGTTTCTCCGGTTACGGATCTCAACACCTTCTTCTCGGTTTTGCACTTCGCCTTCTACTGGACTTTTCATTTGCGCGCCTGGACGCACCTTCTACCAATAATCAATATGAAACTAGCGATTTGAAATTGGTTAACTATTGTAGAACCCCTAGTCCGAAGTACACGTTGCAGTCTGCACCTTGCTATACACTTTTGCGCTCTTCGGTACCTTTCGGAACTAATATCTTGGCCTAATTTCCATTCTGGACCACACCTGCTCCACAATGTTTCGCCAAGAAACTCTGTTCATGACTGCTTGTCTCCAGTCCTCGAGCGTTCTACACTTCCTACCACTTGGCTCGCGCGCTCCCCTGTGGCTTGTAGCGGCCAAATTCGAGGCAAACATCATTTTTGCGGGATTGTCGTCCGCATCCCTTCAACGAATCCCGCCTACTGTATTCTTCCAGCTTTAGCGACTTTCTGGATACTGGGTTTGCCAAAAAGTTGCACAAGTTCGTGATTCATTTTTTTCCACCAAAGATGAACCTAAGCACACGTCGTTTGAAAACTCCAAGTGCTTGCAGCTCTGCCTCAAGCATTGTCCACGTTTTGTGCTCGTAGAGAACTACCGATATTATCTGCGTCATGTACATGTCTACCATGGACGAGGTGACATTTACTAGACGATTGTACGACATTTCCCGGAAACCCATTTCCCGGAAAACTATTTCCCAGAAGACCATTTGCCGGAAGAGGCCATTTCCCGAAAAACCATTTCGCGGAATGAAACATTTCCCGAAATGTACCGGAATGTACCATTTCCCGGAATTTATTTTTCACGACCAAATATGTTCATTTTTTCGACTTTTTATGTTTTGTTTTTATTTGCCCAGACAAGAAATATTCCGTTTTTGTTTTTCTTTTAAATCCACAATTGTATTTCCATATATTCATCATTTTTTGCTACGTGAAATTAAAAATCCTTTATTTTATTTCAATTCTTTTTCGCCTTTCTTAATAATATCGTTGATTATAAGAAACAGATAATGTATACTGGCGCACTATTTGTACAAAAAAACATATTCTGAAACTGGGAAAGGGGCTTATATTAAACTAGTAATAAATATGTATGAAACTAAAAAAAGAGAAAAAAAGAATTGCTCAACAATTCTTTTATCTAATTAATCTTCAAACATAGGTTTATTTATGATGCATTATCAATGCGATTCCTTTTGTGTGGTCCATCTGAGAAACTCCTCTGTTACGGATGGCTCGTTTCAGACGTTCGTTTTTCATTTTCATTTTATCAGACATTCTTCGCGTTACTGTGTCTATTTGCAAATATCTCAAATAATCTGCCGATGTCGACTGCTTTTCTTGCTGAAAGGCTTGCAAAACTGCATAAAACTTGATATTTGTTGTTCCTTTAAAAAATCTGTTGAATTTGTTGTGCCAACCTTCTACACAATTGGAGATACGTAGCACATCGTTCAATGTATTTTTATACATAGACCAGAAGGCTCGTGGAAATCGAGGCAAACATCTTGAATATTTTCCATTAGCGACCACGGGTTCCGCAATTCCCAAAACATACGTTTTTTCGAAATAATCGAAAAAAAGTTTCAGATCAGTGCGAGCCGAACGACGAATCTCTTTCATACCTTCGACAACTTCTTGTGGGATGTACATTCATTTTGTTGTGTTGTTTTTAGCTTTAGTATTGTATCTGTTTTGTCATTGTTTCAGTGGTTGAGCGTTTAAAGCTCCCACGGGTGAATCATGGATGATTTGTCGGAGGATGATTCATCCATGACACCAAATGTTGAGGTGTCTCCTAAAGCCACCCGTTCACGGGCTTATCCAGCTGATTCGGCTGGCCCATGGGTTGTCTATTTTCAGCCCAAAACGAAACCACTGAACATATATCAGATTTCAAATGATCTGACAAAACGTTTCTCGGCCGTGACCGAGATAATTAAGGTGAGACCCAATAAATTAAGGGTCGTTGTGTCCAACCTTAAACAAGCTAACGAGATTGCTGTCTCTCAGTTTTTTACACTGGAATATTTAGTTTACATCCCAGCTCGGGGTATTGAGATACAAGGTGTGGTCTCCGAAGCGAGTTTGACCTCGAGATCCTGAAGAAGCAGGGGTTGGTCGCTTTAAGAACCCTCTGCTTCCTTCAATCGAGATACTCGATGTGCAGAAACTAGGCACAGTATCGTTTAGTGAGGGTAAAAGAAATTTACCCACTCAGACTCGTTTCGTGTGACCTTCTCTGGTTCAGCCCTCCCTCAATACGTCGAGTTGGGAAAACTTCGACTACCTGTGCGCTTGTTTGTACCACGGGTAATGATCTGCCAAAAATGCCAGCAGATGGGACATACGACCTCCCACTGCGGCAATAAGGCACGCTGCTCAAATTGCGGGGAGAAACATGAGGATGGCGCCTGCGCAGACAGCACACCAAAATGCGCTTTCTGCAAGGGTACTCCTCCTCATGCTCTCTCGTCATGCCCGGCGTACAAGCAACGCGGGGAAAAATTAGAACGCTCACTTAAACAGCGTTCTAGGCAATCTTTCGCCGAAATGGTGAAAAAAGCCTCACCATCACCCGATGCCAATACAAATCCCTTTGCTCCTCTGTCAGATGACGAGTCTGACTTTTGATTCGGCTGAAGAGGGAACATCGTTCACCTTTCCGGAAGGTGCTTCAAGGAAGCGAAGACGCGTCCGCCCACGGAAAGTTGCTGAAAAGAAGCCCGAGACCAGCTTGCCCAATTCAAGGAAAGGTGGAAAAAAGGAAAATCCTAATCCACCTGGTTTTCGTAGTACTAACTACACCCAGGACTTTCCATCTCTCCCGGGGACATCCAAAACCCCTGAAGCCCCAATTTTAAGAACAAAAGCCCCCTCCTCTAGTGGGCTGTTCTCATTTGATGACATTGCCGAAGGTATCTTTAAGTACCTCGAGATTTCTGACCCTCTCAAAAGCATTGTTATGGCAATGCTTCCCGCTGTGAAAACTTTTTTGCAGAAATTAACATTAAAGTGGCCCATCCTTGCAGCTATCATTTCCTTCGATGGATAATTTTCCAAATGAGGTCGGGGATTTGATCACTGTTCTACAGTGGAATTGTCGAAGTTTGATTCCTAAATTGGAATCTTTAAATTTTTAGCTCACAATACCGGTTGTGATGCATTCGCTCTTTGTGAAACATGGCTCTCTTCTGAAATCGATCTTCCGATTCATGATTTCAATATTATTCGTCTTGATCGTGAGGATTCGCGTGGAGGGGAGTACTTTTGGGGATCAAAAAGTGCTACTCCTTCTATAGAGTGAATTTTCCTCCTATTCCAGGTATTGAAGTTGTCGCATGTCAGGCTGTTATTAAAAATAAAAGCCTTTGCATTGCTTCCGTTTATATTCCTCCAAGAGCCTCCATTAACCGAAAACAACTCTCAGATGTTTGTTCGGTTCTTCCTGCTCCGCGGTTGGTCATGGGAGATTTTAACTCTCACGGTACAGGCCGGGGAGAACTGTACGATGACAACCGGTCTTCACTAATATATGAGCTCTGTGACAACTTCAATATGACAGTACTTAACAATGGAGAAGTAACACGTTTGGCTGGTTCATCCTCAGTTGGCAGTAGATTAGACCTCACACTTTGTTCGAATTCATTATCGTTGGATTGCACATGGAATGTGATTCAAGATCCCCACGGTAGTGATCACTTGCCCATAAAAATTTCGGTTGCCACCGGGTTCAATCCGTCGAAATCTGTTAACGTCACGTATGATCTTACCCGTCACATCGATTGGACAAAGTTTAGGACAGCAGTAGATGAAGCCGTAACGACGGTAGAAAGGCTTTCACCGCTGGAAGAATATAACTTCCTCTCCAACCTGATCTTAGACAGCGCGCTTCAAGCTCAAACTCGACCAGTTCCAGGGACGTCATCTCGCAGGAAACCTCCTTCTCCATGGTGGGATCAGCAATGCACCGAGGTTTACCGTAAAAGTCCGACGCGTTTAAAGTTTTCCGTAGACGTGGAACACCTGAGCACTTCGAAGTATACACGGCTCTCGAACGCGAACTTAAGAGCCTCATCAAGGCCAAGAAACGCGGATACTGGCGAAAGTTTGTGAACGGGCTATCGCGCGAAACGTCGATGAGTACTCTTTGGAACACGGCGCGAAGGTTGCGTAACCGAACTACGAACAACGAGAGCGAAGAGTACTCGGACCAATGGATCCTCAAATTTGCGCGAAAAGTGTGTCCAGATTCTGTGCCGGCACGGATGATTCCTCGCGAAAACACGAATTCGATAGATGAGATTAGCCAACCCTTTTCAATGGTAGAGTTCTCTCTCGCACTCCTTTCGTGTGGCAATACGGCTCCAGGGGCTGATAGGATCAAGTTCAACTTGCTTAAGAACCTCCCAGACGTCGCGAAGAGGCGCATGTTGAACTTGTTTAATCAGTTTCTCGAACTCAACATTGTACCGCATGATTGGAGGCGGGTGAGAGTTATTGCCATTCAAAAACCTGGTAAGCCCGCGTCCGACCACAACTCCTATCGACCCATCGCGATGTTATCCTGTATTCGAAAGTTGTTGGAGAAAATGATCCTTTTCCGTCTGGACAAATGGGTTGAGACTAACAACCTGCTTTCAGATACTCAATATGGTTTCCGTAGGGGTAAGGGAACGAACGACTGTCTCGCGTTGCTTTCCACAGATATTCAGTTAGCTTTTGCTAAAAAGAGCAAATGGCTTCTGTATTCTTGGACATAAAGGGGCTTTTGATTCAGTATCTGTTGAAGTTCTTTCAGATAAACTCCACGCTTGTGGCTTTTCACCATTAATGAATAATTTTTTGTACAATTTGCTGTCAGAGAAACATATGAGCTTTTCTCATGGAACCTCTACAGCTTCCGATTTAGCTACATGGGTCTCCCCCAGGGATCATGTTTAAGCCCCCTTTTGTATAATTTTTATGTCAAAGACATTGACGGTTGTCTAGGTGACAACTGTACGTTGAGACAACTTGCAGATGACGGCGTAGTGTCTGTCACGGGACCCAATGGGGTCGATCTGCAAGGACCCTTACAGGATACCTTAGACAATTTGTCTACTTGGGCTCTAGAGCTAGGTATCGAATTCTCTACGGAGAAAAACTGAGTTGGTAGTTTTTTCAAGGAAGCATAACCCTGCACAACCGAAGCTTCAAATTTGGGGTAAGCCGATAACTCATTCTATGTCATTTAAATATCTTGGGGTCTGGTTCGATTCAAAGTGCACCTGGAGATCCCATATTGAGTATGTGAAGCGAAAGTGCCAGCCAAGGATCAACTTTCTCTGCACAATTACCGGAACCTGGTGGGGAGCACATCCGCAAGATCTTCTAACGTTGTACCGGACAACGATTTTGTCGGTTATGGAATACGGTAGTTTTTGTTTTCAGTCAGCGGCTCGGTCGCACTTCATTAAACTGGAACGTATTCAGTATCGGTGTCTTCGTATCGCGTTAGGTTGCATGCACTCGACTCACACCATGAGTCTTGAAGTGCTGGCTGGCATGTTGCCACTTTCGGATCGGTTTACAGAATTATCTCTCCGGCTCCTCACCAGGTGTGAAGTTATGAACCCTCAGGTAATCGAAAACTTTGAGAAGCTCCTTGAGTTCAATCCTCAAACTCGTTTCATGACTTTGTACCATTTGTACATAACACAGGATGTCAGCCCTTCGCCGAATATTCCCAATCGTGTTTGCTTCTCCGACTTCAGCAGTTCGGTTCATTTTGATTTATCCATGAAGCAGGAGCTTCGTGGAATCCCAGAGCATCATCGTCCTATGATTGCTCCTGTGATATTTGCTGCAAAGTTTGGCCAAGTTGATTCCACTAAATCGTTCTTCACTGACGGATCATTGATAGAGGAGTCAGCAGGCTTTGGTATATTTAATGAAATTTATAGCGCCAACCGTAAACTTCAAGCTCCTTGTTCCGTGTATGTCGCTGAATTAGCGGCAATACACTATACGCTAGAAATTGTTGCCTCACTAACACCGGATCAGTATTTCATTTTCACGGATAGTCTCAGTTCTATAGAGGCTATTCGCTCCTTGAGGCCGGTAAAGCACTCCTCGTATTTTCTTATGAAAATACAGGAGCTTCTAAGTGCTTTATCTTCGCGTAATTTTATCATCACCTTTGTATGGGTCCTTCTCATTGTTCAATTCCGGGCAATGAGAGAGCGGACTCGCTTGCAAAGGTGGGCGCTATAGAAGGCGATATTTATGATCGACAAATCGCCTTTGATGAATTTTTTACTATTTTTCGTCAACAGTCACTCGTCAGCTGGCAGAATAAATGGAGTAAAGGAGATTTGGGGCGATGGCAATATTCTATCATCCCAAAGGTGTCGAAGAAATCTTGGTTTGAGGGGATGGATGTGGGACGAGACTTCATTCGTGTCATGTCTCGCCTCATGTCCAATCATTATTCTTTGAACGCTCATTTATTCCGTGTTGGACTGAGCGACAGCAGTCTCTGTGAATGTGGGCAAGGTTACCAGGACGCAGATCACATTGTTTGGTCATGTGCTGAGCATCGTGGAGTCAGATCTGAGCTTTATGATTCCCTTAGGGCTCGAAGTAGACAACCCAATGTACCGGTTCGAGATATTTTGGCTGTACGTGATCTGGAGTTTATGAAACTCATTTATGTGTTTTTGACTAACATTAGCCTTAGATTGTAGTTAGTTTAACATGTATGTTTAGTATAAGTTTTTTTTTCTGTGTTCGTGTGTTTTTTTTTTCTCTTTCAAAAATGTTCGAATAAAAAGAAAACCAAAAATTGAATAGTTTTAAGTTTTTTGACAATCTAGAATATAAAATAAATGTGTTATGTAAACCATACTTTAAATTCCCACCCATCTCCCTATCCGTTAAATTGTAATTCCTATTAACCTCGAGACGGCCGCGAGTAATCGGCTCTATCCCCCTAACTTTAGATTTAAGATACATGATGTATACAAATATGACAACTTGGCTCTGTAAAGTTGATTCGATTGAGCCTGTACAAATAAATGATTATTAAAAAAAAACTTCTTGTGGGCACAAGAATGCCAAGGCTTGAACCTGACGGAAAGCCATTTGAATTCTCGTACTGGTGGCATATTTTCCAGTCAGGCCCAGCTGTTGTAACCGTTTCCACAGATTCTTGGCAAAATGGAAATAACATCCAAATTGTGCAGAATCTGGAAAAACCGATTTCACAGCGTTTATCTCCGCTTTTTCGAAGTCCGTCGATACAATTTTAGGGTTTAATTCGATTCCTCGCTCTGAAACTGCTCGCTTCAAAAGAAAAAGTGCCCTTTTGTATACTGCTTCCTTTTTGCATGGTAGTAAGCAGTGTACAAAAGGAACAAACTTCCTTTGAGCACCATCTCCAATGCTTCCAAGAATTGTAAAAAATTGTTTGAAATTTTGCGGAGCTGAGTACCGTCCATTATCCATACCTCCGATTGATTTAGTCTATTTAGGCATGTTGCAGTACTGAATACCATTATTTGCCCACTTTGGCTGGAAACGTTTTTTAGTAGAAACGGCCGCTCATCAAATGTTTTAGTATATTTGTCAAGGATATCGTTTAAATCCGTCGGATCTCCTGGCAGCTTAGCAGTTTTACGTTGACGTTGGCAAAGTTTTCTTTGTGCCAACTTCGAGATCTGTGTCTGCACCTGAAATAATAATTTATAAGATAGATTCTGTGAGTCTACGAAGTCAACAAAATATTGAACCGATTTAACTTATTGTCGTAAAACGTGCATCTTCAAAAGTTCATGTTAAATTTGACTGATACGTTTATGTTTTGTTTATCTTTATATGTAAACTATTTATTTTTAACAGAGTAATGAACGTTTGTAAATTAAATAAATATATGATTCAAAACAACAAGACTCGTCCCTTTAAAACATGAGCCTCAAAAATAGTTGCCTGCAATGCGTCAATAACCAGAACTTTAATTTAATTTGAAAGAATACCGCACACGCAAAGAAAATTTTACAGTATTCGGTAATTTTTTACCAAGCTTTCAACAGCTGAACGTTCGGTAATTAAATTTACCGGATTTCGGTGAAATTTTACAGTTATTTGTAAAAAAGTTACGAGAATTTGTAAAATTTTACCGATCGAATGGATTACGCGTTGTTGAAAGTTCAGTAGAATATTTCAAACTGTCTGGGTACGGTTCAAGGGAATGAAAAATCTTTAATAAAAAAATAGTTTCAACTTCCGAGCACATGTTGAACACAAAAAATTGATAGTAACACATAAATAAATGCCAATTATCATTACAGCAAACTAACAAAAATATAAACGATTCATAGTTAATACCTGTGGCGCTCCCAGCCATTCAAATCGCAGCAAAATATGGATGGTCAGACTATGCCTTACAGAAACAGCTACTTACTATTCCTATAAAAATCAACTAAAGAAAACAATGGAAGTATAACAATAGCGAAAAATAACCTAAACTGTGAATAACTATTTTTATATGAATCTATAAAAAAAAACAATGAAAAAAGTCGTAAGAATATTGAAAGTATAAAAGTCCTGATGTCATCAGGAATATTTTATGAACTTTCAATGAATATGCAATATTATCAAAAATCAAATACAATCTGAAAGTAGGTTATTCTTTTACGAGGGTTTAAGTATTTTATGACATTTTCTTGAACGCCATTATTCTTTTTTATGGCTTGATACGAATATACCTTATATAACAATATGTCTCTCTGTATCCAATAACAAATAGCACAAAGCTGCGTAGGGTTTATTCCTCACTCAAATTTCTATCTTTGGCAGCGGAGGCTTGGGGGGCGGCACAGCCCACCATCGTAGGGGTATGGGGGCGGCAGCCCCCCCTTTATTCGCTGTATAAGTTTCCTTAATTCGTCACAGCTTGACTATGATCAAACCTTGTACAATATCTAGTATCGGTTATATATTTATAAACGCTTACTTATAAATGTTGAATCAAATTTTAAGTACACCGTGCGATTGATCAATCACATCGTTTGCATCGGTTTCACAATTGGCGTCGCCCTACCAGTGGTAATAGATTTTTTAAGTATGATAGAAATCAAAATACCTTAAAATGTTATAGAACTACCACATTATTAACTAAAATAACTCACCGAGAGTTAGTTTTAGGAACGTTGTCATTAAATTTTTTGCTGTACAAGTTTATTCGAGTCAAAAAAAATAATTTAATTATGAAAATACCGTACACTTTGAAATTGTTTTCTACCAATTTTAAGTTATTTTTGCCGACGTCGGTGGTGTAGTGGTAAGCGTGACTGCTACTGGCACCCCAGTGGGTCTGGGTTCAATCCCAGCCGACGTCGGTGGTTTTTCTGAGGCGAAAAAATCTTGGTCACGTCTTCCTTCCGAAGGGAAGTAAAGCCGTTGGTCCCGGTTCATATTCATGAGTCGTTAGGTAGGGTTCAAGTGGTGGAGTCGTCTCCCTGGCGTCGGTGATTGTCACCATGTGAGGAAATAGGCCGACGGAAAATTAAAAAAAAAAAAAAAACTTCAAATTAACGCATTTTGCTCGCCACCTGGTTGTCGCTGTTGGCGCAAGCTTAAAAACATGCTCAATTTTATTATCATTTGAATTGCCTTTGTCTCGTTGTTGTTGTCATAGGAGTATTGCCTTCCCTGGTAGTATTTTCGTTATTACCTACTTTCATTTACATATACATTTAAATGTTGAATTTAAATAAAATTTGTTCTCAGAAAGAACTTCATTGTTTCAATCATATATGTCAACAGTATAAAACAGCACCTGAATTTTGAACTAACTAAACAGTAGTTACACTCAATAAGGTAAACTGGTATGCAAATTGTAAACACGTGGTTATTGTAGGTTATGATACTTAATATACCTCTGTGGGACACTCCGCTGCGCTAAGCCTTATGATCTTTTCGGGATTCTCTGTGCCTTCTCGAGCTTTCCGTTTTAAAGATTCCCGATAATTGACGGTCGCAACTTTCAAAGCGTCCGGAAGATGGTTGTGGCCACTAGTGAATAGTACTTTATGAATCCCTACAGTATTACTTTGCGTTTTAGCACGTTCGCTACATTTATTAGTGCCACGTTCACTACGCCGCTTTTCGCATTCCCAATACGAAACGTCCTCAACCTAAAGTGATTAAAACGTAGTGTAATAATACATTGATCGAGTACAGTAGAATTCCTTTGAAAACAATGTTGATAGTTTTATAAATAGGAAAATAATGAGTTATTGAGAACATGGTATATATTAGACCTATAAAACTATTGGTCAGCGCACATAGGTATTTGTTCTGAAAGTTCAATAAAACTATCCACGTGGAAATCACTTTTTTTTGTCAATTTTGTTAATTTCAAGAGTAATTTGAGATTTTTATAATAGTATATTTATATGTATGTCTTACCTGTTTGTCTCGGTGGTAAATAAACCCTTTATGCAGCAATTTCTGGTCATCATTTTCATTAGATAACACGATTTCACATTCTGCACCACTTACTGCTGGTCTGCTGGAGTCTCTTCGAAACCGTAAAACTCTTCCAAGACCGATCCGTAGGTATCAAGAATATCTAGATAAATTGTTACTCATTTTTTCAATTGTCATAGTTAGCGTTTTTTTGTATCGTTGCTAAATGAAATCAAACAAAGGGGGCCAATCAAATTCATTTCTTTTGAATGACACAGAGTTTCTATTTAAATTATTTCGAAAATATAATTTATTTAAAACTGATGATTGGTATTCATCAGAGGTTTCCCTTCTTTCAAGCATGAGCTGTTCTTTCGGAATAATATGCTTAAATAATTACCAATATTCTACGATTTCAATTGTTTTGGTTTCTATATTTCGCAGAAATATCGAGATGACAAATTAGCGAGATAGGGTATTGATTGAAATTGAAATATTAGGATAAACAAAAAAATCACAATCTTGGTGCAAAAACAAATTCCGGGAAATGGTATATTCCGGAGAAAGTTTTTCCGGGAAATGATCTTTTCCGGGAAATGTTTTCCCGGAAAATAGTCTTCCGGGAAACGGTTTTCCGGGAAATGTCATACAATCCTACTGTGATATTGCTGGTCCGATTTCCCCAGGACTGCACCTGCGTCACAATGTTTCGCCAAGAGCGGCCAGTTTCTCGAGCGGTCTACGCTTCCTATTCTACCTCCACTTGGTCTAACCACT